>WPIO01000032.1:132500-310000 GCA_009760855.2 Cristatella mucedo | reverse complement strand
TGGCCAATGTAGGCCTCCGGCTGCAGGACTCGAAGCCACGTGACCGATGTCGTAAAGAGCGAGCAGCTTATCCAGGGAGGGGGCTAAAACCCAAACGCTCAGCAACGAGTACAGACCGACAGCTCGGAAGTTGGTAGGCGCCATGCATTTTTGTAGAAAAAACGGCACGAAGACGCGCTCCGCGTGGCAAAGTACTATTCGACGAATTTCGACGAACCAGTCGACGGAAACTGGTCTGCTTCGGGTATACCTGCTTACACTACGTCTGCTGCTTGCGGATGTTACCACCAATCATTTGGTAATGCTTTTTACAAAGTATCTGCAAATTTCCTAGAAAGAGATTCAGTTCTCTGACGGCACTATACAAACGTATTACTATTATCAGAGGAGGCGGGGATTTTTCTGCCTCTGTCAGCAGCATTGAAATCTCAATGAGTGGCGGCATAGCGCAGATGCAAGTGGCTGCCGGTCGTCCGGGAAGCCCTCGCATTACGGCTGCTTACCTCCTCTGGGTTTAGTCCCAGACGTCTTTTGAACTATATACATTGCCCCTCTAGCTATCGTCTACCTATCGTCTATCTATCTATCTATCTATCAAGATTTAGATCGAGGACGTCGATACCGAGCACGATCTTAGCTTTTATTTCTAAGCCGACGACACCTCGCTTTACTTATCCTTTATTCTGCCTGTTCCTCTCTTAGAGTCTTCGCTCTTCATCCAATGATCACTTGATCCCTTTACTGCCGGTGTAGATGACATTCGCATTCAGGTGGCCACTAAACTCCCGAAGCTTGACGCATAATCAGACTGCAGGCTCTTTAGCTGCTACATAAATGAGGTTAGTGAATCAGTTAACCATTAACTTTAAGAGTTCCTCCACCCTCGAGTCGGAATACTTTCAGCTAAGGAACGTTGCCCAGAGTCGGAGCCGGCTTAGATAAGAGTATGGCAGCGGAACTAAATCAAGCGTTTGCGGCGATCGCGGCGCCAGCCTACGTATCCAGCTTCCTTACGCTCCTCCAGCAGCATCAGGTCACCTGGCCTTCCCTCGCACTAAATTGAAACTTCCGGCGATCGAGACATCAGCTCGTACGCATGACAAGTCTGGAGCTCGTTTCGGGGCACGGTCAACTCTGTAATGAGTTTGCATCCATTATGTGTCAGCTAAAGACGCATCTGCTCTGATCAGCCTTTCCTTTGTCCGAGAACAATGTGCTTTTCCTGCGTACTTGTGCACGATTCGGAGCAAATTAATAGCCGCGGGTCTCGTAAACCGGCGTCGGTGTCTTTATGTTTACTTTAGCATGCTGGCCTGAGCACGATGCTTGATTGGTTTCACATGCTCGATACTCTGTAAACGTCACTAACCCTTGGGTATTGAATCTCTTGCAGCGAGTTGATAAGCACTCGTGCAGATATTAGGTTGGCTCCAGCCACCCAGATGATCTATTATTTGCTATCCTTTTTTTAAAGAGGCCTGTCGAGTTATATCTTTTCAGCTCGCGATTTTAGGCTCTTAAAATTAAGATTAACTATTTCTCCAGGGGGAGCGAGCACCAAGGCCGGGAAGCCTTCGGCGTGGAGCCTTAAGCCATCATCCCTGAATGACAAACGGGAATTTCTAGAGGGGTTAAACAGTCTTTCGGTGGGCTTACCTAACTCACCCACCTTTAAATGAATTTTTCCGACAATCGAATATCCTGTACGGTACCTTTCAAAAGACAACTATTTTAGAACTAGGATAAAAAGCTTTGACGACTTCTGCATACAAGAAAAAATGGTTATGCACACCACGTCTTACCCGAATGTGAACCGGAAGCAAAATATCTACAAATAACAAATTTTCCTATCTCCGCACCCTATGGATTTGTATCCCAACAAATCTAACCTTGGTAAATTGAGAAAATTGGCAAATTGAGTTGCATGCGCGAAGCTTATTGAGGTGACACATTCTTGTGACTTGCGTACCGCTAGATGTCCAGTTTGGGTTTGTGCCTTGTAAAATCCATAACTCGGCTAATACTCTACGCGTCTGAGTGAAATTTGAAATGGGAGTTCAGCTCTGCTTGATTTAACCGGCTCTAAAAAGATGCTGATTTCTGTTTAAGTATTTTTCTATATATCTCATCAAACATCCTGGAGCTTTATTTTCCGTAATCATGGACATGCACATCAAAACGTATCCAACCAAAATCAGAAATTGCTTGAGAGTCTGACGTGTCTCCAGAGGGTTTCTAGCAGTACTCTCGCGGTCAGTTCTCTTGGCGTCGAGATCCAGACTCACCCGGAAAGGGGTACGACCATCCATTTTTATCCGCTGCTCTACATCCCTTCTGGACAGCTGGCTCCTTCACCGAGGAGGATCGGAGCTGGTTTCCATTTCTTTTCCTTTAGGAGCTAAAATGTGCATTAGGAGGAGAGGCTGCATATGCCTGTCGGGCGGTGCATCTGTTTGACGCGCCATCTTTCGGTTTGTCTCGCTATTGGCGATAGAGGATTTCGCAACGGGCATTTCACGAACCTCCCCGCAGTCTGCGCTCCACTTTCGCGTCGGTCTCTTGCGCGGTAGAAGTCAAGGGCTGCCCGTACCTTCCAGCCTAGAAATTCCTGTTATAACTCTAGTTTGAAACCAGTTCTGTAGACTGCCAATCGTCGACGACGCGTACGAGAACCCCGCGTAGCGAGTCGCGAAAGGTTCTAGCCTCCGGCCACGTGGCCACGTCGCGTCTTTCGTCTGAGTGGTTTCGCGGTTTGTGGAGAGCGGCACTGGCGGCTGCGCGCCCTTTCTCCCTCCGCCCCTGACACCCGGGGTAATGCCGACGACATCCGGGGCACTATTGGGGGGGGGTACGCGGGCGCCGTCCATAAGATGAGTACTGCGATTGCTCTGCGGGACGCAGGCCCCCGAGATCGCCGTTCGGGCTCTGTTTGCATTCTTCGAGGAAACAGTCGAGCTGTTTACGCCCGTCGCACTACTAATGCCTGAACCGCAGTCGGTCTGTTTCTTGCTAGGCAGGTCTTCCCTGGTAGGCGCTCCGAAAAAGAGCCCGCCCCGGGTGCAGCAGGCACTCTTCTTTTCGGCGCACAGCGTCAGGCTCTCTGCCGCCAGTTCGCGCATTCTTTTGTCGGCCAGAGATGGCGGGCTAAAGAGACCGCTGAGCGCGCCGCCGTTGCCCAAGGCTGCTTCGGCGGCTTCCTCTTGCTAGCTTCCTCGGGTCGCCATCTCGCAGCGCGCGAAGCGTCGCTAGTCCGTCTCCTAGATGACGCGTACAAAGTTCGCGATCTGGCCTGTCTGGCACGCCAACGTTACAGGGCTGCGACTCTTCGGTTCGGAGCTCGAGGCTGGCTTTCCCAAGGTGGAAAGGACTACTTTTTTTAGTGAGGCGAGAGTGTTTTTGCGGTCAAATTCAAAAGAAAAGGTAGCGATCTCGTGCCGTGCCCCGTTAGCTTGAGATCTATTGCTGGCCAATGTCAAACTCCTGGTATCACCCGTCCGTAGCTCGTGGTATCACTCGTACTTATCATTCGTGCCCTCACAATCCGGTGCATTTTTTATTACTTCTAACGCCTACAAAGCAGACCGTAGGTCCTGGATGCCGGTGAATTTCTTTAATGCAAAACTCCGCAGCTAGGCTCGTCTGTCGTGAGCGTCGCAGTTGCCACATCACACCACGTCTCGCCGACCTGCACTGGCTACCAGTCAAGCAATGGATCGACTTCAAAGTTTTGTCGCTCACTTTTTGGTCACTTCATTCTTTGGCTCCAGCCTATCTCTCAGATCTACTCCCCCACCAGGCCAAGCATCACACCACCCACTTTTCCAAATCCAACAGTTTACCACTACCTCGTACAAACCTCAAATCCTTTGGAGACCGTGCATTTAGTTCGTATGCTCCCAAAGCCTGGAACTCCCTCCTGACTTGCGTCAGAACATCCCCTGACTTGACCACATTTAAAAAGAACTTAAAAACACACCTATTTAGGACAGCATTTAGAGGGTCCCTGTGATCCGTCCTTGATGTGCTTATGCGTGCTGACACTGTGCATGCGGCCACTAACCACTCTCGCATAAATAAATAAATAATAAATACAAGCTGATTTAACAGCGTCTTTTTGTATAGCAACAGAAGAGCCTTGACGGCAATCACCACCGCTTTGCCACAGCGATAAAGGATCGCCCACCACAGGATTCGAACCCACGACCTCGGGACCGAAGACGTGAAAAGCAACCGCCTTACCTAGTGAGTCATTACGGCTTACCATGCTGACCCTGTGCATGTCACCCTAACCATGTTATTCTTATTGTTTATCCAGCAGGATGCCACTCACCATTCGATCACGTTTCCCTTTACATCAAATGTAAAGCGCCAAGAAAGAGATTGAGTTCTCCGAGGGCGCTTTATCAAGTGCATTATTATTATTATTTATTAATCTGAACGGCAATAAAACTATATACCTATTTTTGGAACGCTCCGCTAGGTGCGTTTCTGGAATATGTGGCTTTTCGCTGTTAAATAGAGGTCCAACGGTGAAACTGCCGTTAATTACTGGTCAATTGGGCGCCCTCTATGACGACCGCGTGACGTTAAAAATCTTAGTTCAGAAGACCACCTCCTATAGCGAGCCACTATTTGTTGACGCATGTCCTAAATTAGGAATTACTCATTTCGCTGGCAAGCCACAGATCTCACAATCTCGGTGGTTCTCTCTCTCTCTCTCTCTCTCTCTCTCTCTCTCTCTCTCTCTCTCTCTCTCTCTCTCTCTCTCTCTCTCTCTCTCTCTCTCTCTCTCTCTCTCTCTCTCTCTCTCTCTCTCTCTCTCTCTCTCTCTCTCTCTCTCTCTCTCTGCGCACGACTGCTAGCGCTCAGTAATAGTTGGGCTTCCAAAACAGGCACTGCACATTTTTAGTCGATTTTGAATACTGCCGCTAGGTTGGTCTGTTAATACAGGAGAGTCGCTCGTGTCTCCACGTGCTTAAAAGTACTCAAATAGCTCCGCATGATCGGCGGATATATGTCTCAGTTGTATGCACTACGGCCTCTCACGGCTTGTGCCTTCATGACTAGTTGAACTTTTGCGCTAGTTTTAGCTTCACCACGTTCAGTTCTGAGCTTGACAATTCCTTTTTAGCTGTCCTACCCAACCACAGGAGAGCATCTCTATGCACGCACCTCTCAGCTTTGCCTCAAAGTAAGTCAAAGCGATCATATCTGCGAGGGTTATGTTTAATCTCTGTTGTAGCATAAATGCGTTACTTTTTTAACGTATGGTTAGATGGACGCTTCCATTTTTCTTGAGCGACGAAGAATTGCGTTCTCTTGATCCTGTGTATGTCACCTCGACGTCATGCTTGTCGTTATTGAGCATGCTACCGCTAACCATTCGACCATGCTTCCTTTGCAGCATAAGTAAAGTGCCTAGAAAGAGGTTAAGTTCTCGGAGAGCGCTATATAAATGCATTGTTAATATTATTATTAAACATGCCACAATACCTATCGTGTGCAAGTCTTATTCTTTTACCAAAATTATTCTGCATTAGAATATTGTGTTCTTCATTGTTTGACAGTGCTCTAAGAAGAGCAAGCATGGAAGTCCCGTCTTGTAAGTTACGTGACTAATAATCATGATATTAATAATAGCAATATATTTGTATAGCAACACTATGGAACTTTATCTCTTTCTATGCACTTTAAATTTGCTGTAAAGAAAGCGCACGATCGAATAGTTTATGGTAGCATGCTCAATGTCAACAAGCATAACATGGTTAGAGATGACGCGCGAACGGTCAGCATGCAAATACGATAAGTGGCAGCATGCATTCTGGCAGCACTCAGAGACACACAAAAGACAAATCGCGTGAACCCATTAAAGGCTGTGTTAAATAGACGCGTTTTTAGCTTTTTTTTAAGTGTCGTCAAGTCAGGGAATATCGCGACGGAAGTTGGGAGTGAGTTCCAGGTTTTTGGAGCATACAAACTAAAGGCACGGTCTCCAAAGGATTTGAGGTGCGGACGAGGTGTGTAGCTAAACGATTTGATTCGGAAAGCGGGTGGTACGATACCTAGCCTGTTGGGGAGGAGACGCGCTAGGTATCCGCTGGAGCCAGAGAATGAAGGAGGCTAAGAGTAAGTGGCAGAGCCGTGAAGTCGATGCGCTACTTGATTAGGAGCCAGTGCAGGCTGGCGAGAAGTGGTGTGATGAAGCAACTGCGACGCTCACGAAGCAGCAGCAGACGAGCCTAGCTGCAGAGTTTGGCATAGAAGTGAAGGTCTAGCTTGTGCGTGGCAGTCACATAGGTAAGACGGAGATCATGAGCCATGAAAAGAACTGTACCTAGCACAGAGCCCCGGGGAACACCGTACACTTCAGTGATTCCTCGGGGGGGGGGGCCATCTTAGTCCGCCCACATAAATGTTTTGCAGGATAATCATCCTATGTCTACTTCCTGAGTAGGTCGCTGTCCGCAGGAAGCAATGCTGACTCTGTGGAGTGATTAGCTATTAAACCAGACAACAAATTACTGGCAAAGTTTGAAGTTTCAATATACGAGTTCAGCTGTTCTGCCATGACTCGTTCCTGTGCCTTAACACGAAAGGTACAAGGGAAACTGGGCGGAAGTTGATAGAATTCTCTTGGTCTGGACTTGCGTTCTTGAGTAGTGGCCTGACTGCAGCCTTTTTAACAGGGGCCGGGACAAGACCTGAGGCAAGTGAAATATTTATAACGTTAGTCATGCAATATAGGAGCATAGCTATGCCTAGACGCTGCGTCGGCTGGGAGATATCTTCCCTACCCGAGGTCTACCTGTCTCCTCTCCCCCTAAGGTAGAGTAGCCTGTAGAGCCCATGCGAAGTTTTTCAGTTTCAGCTTCTGCCGCTTGCTCTTCGCTCGTTACTGTTTTCCTCCGATCTTAGTTATCTGCATAGACAAGCCCTTTTGTATGATTGGCCGCTGCGATTATTTAGCTCTCTTTGCAGACTCGATGCTGGTTGGCGAGGCAATGCAAAGCCATGTGCAGACGGTGGTGCCTCATCCACTGCCCTCCGCCAACGCTCTCGGAACTAATGCTGCAGATGCTCATGCATTGAAAATTCTTCGCGTATACAAATTAGCGAAAACACACCGTGCGTCATAGCAGCTCTGTCGTCGCAGTATGATATCATTGATCAACGAGCCCTCCTTAACTGCATGCCTGTGTAGCGTGGGCATCTTTGGCATTGCACAGCGGAGGCTAAGGTCCTAACTCAGTGGCGGTATTTGAGAGAATGGATTTAAAAAGCCAGCGGTCATTCAGCGAGCCTTTGAATTATGAGTATCTTAGAGATCAGCTCTATGTTCACTCGTTTACGCAATATACGTCCTCCTCTTGCCGTTGTAACCGCCGAACACATTCGAGGCTTTTATTTCTATGCGGATGACACACAAGTTCGCTCGTTTCGACCATTCAATACCTCCCAGCAGCTGGAATTCTCTCTCAACTCCCTCGCAGATTCAAGTTTCATTAATCTGATCTCGCTTGCAAACTAACATCATCAAATAGAACGACGATAAGACCAACCTGAAAGCTATGTGCAACCCTAGGGCCTCTCGCTAACTAAAAAGTCTTGACCTCAGAATTGACTTGGCCAGTATATACCTCGTAGCTTCTGCGTAGAGTCTCTGTCCTTTTCCAAAAAGACCTCTTGCCGCATGGCTAAATTAGATACATGGTCCTGTCTGAATACTTACCACCAGCTACGCGACGTCGGTTGGGCTTAGATTAGGGTGCTACAGCGTAGTTACTACATCCGTTTGTGACATCAAATCTAGACTTCTCTAACCTTCTCTGCGCATGTATTACTGCCTACCGTGATGGCACGCACTAGGTGAGGCGGTTGCTTTTCACGACCTCGTCCCCGAGGTCGTGGGTTCGATTCCTACGGTGGGCGATCCTGTATCGCTACTGCAAGCGTTGGTGATTGCCGTCAAGGCTCTTCTGATGCTATAAAAAAGAGGCTGTTAAATCAGCTAGTATTTTTTTTACACAATCACATTCTTAGACTGCTTCCACAGCTAGATATCACGTCCGATCCCCAGCTAAGATTAGGAGCTCTTCAACAGTGACTTGCAAAGAATTTAACTAGCGCCTTAGTTTGGTCTTGGCTAGATTATTGTAATTGCCTTTCGGCTGGGTTACCGAAAACAGCCACAAGGCCACTGCAGTTGGCGATAAATATAGCTGCAAGAATAATTTACAAATCACAGATGTTTGACCACAGGTCTACTTTGCTGAAAGAGCTTAGATGGCTGCCGGTTGATCAACGGATGCTGGGCAAAGTTCTTACCCACAAGGCCCGCCACGGCTTATCTCTTTCATTCCTAGCTGAACTAATAGACCAGTTTCAGCCTCCTTGTGCCCCCAGGTCCTGTATAGACAAAACATTAGCATTTCCGTAACTTCACTTAGAGACCGTTGGCGACAGAAAGAGCTAGGATGGATGCCGGTTGAGCAATGGATACAGAGCAAAGTTCTTACGCTGACCCACAAGGCCCGCCACGGCTTGGCTCCTTCGTATCTAGCTGAACTGCTGCATCAGTTTCAGCACGTTCGTGCCCTCAGGTCCTGTGCGGACAATAAATTAGCAGTCCCATTCCTCCGCTTACAGACCGTTGGCGACAGAAGCTTTAGCTCTGCAGGTCCTAGACTGTGGAACTCGCTTCCACAATTTTTACGCAACGACATCTACTCTCCTACTGCCGACTATGGCTCATCCTTTTCAGCGGTCCTGAACTGCTACTTCTATGCTACTCACTACCTCAACTGCTCTTCTGACTCTGCTATGCTTCCCGCTTTCTGTTTGTTGCGTGAGACGAAGTCTGTTGGCTACCGAATGCGTACCGAAAGCCGCTTGGGATGTGAGTGCGCTATACAAAACTCTCCTGCGTAACACCCACATGGTCTCTATGACTTTGTGGAGTTACAGACGGAGATAAATTACAGAAGCTTTTGCTCTGCAGGTCTTAGACTTCGGAACTCACTTTACTTTCACAATTCTTACGCAACGAAAACTGATCTCCTGTTGCCGCTTAAGGCACATCTTTATAGCTGTCCTGAGTTGCTAAATGAAATACTAGCTGAGTTAACAGCCTCCTTTGTATAGCGACAGAAAAGCCTTTGCGGCTATCACCAGCGCTTGCAGCTGCGATAAATAATGGCCACAGCAGGATTTGAACCCGCGACCTCGGGCCGAGGTCGTTGAATAGCAACCGCCTTACCTAGTGTGCCATCACGGCTCACATCTTTTACTTCCCTGCTACTCACTGCCCCAAATGTTCTCCTGACTCAGCTAGGCTTCTCACTTTCTCTTTGTTGCGTAAGATAAAGTCTGTTGGCTACCGAATGCGTACTGAAAGCCACTTAGGCTGTGAGTGCGCTATACAAAACTCTCTTGTGTAGCGCCCACGCAGTCTCTGTGGCGTTACAGACGGAGATGCATTACTTCATTACGTTACATTCTTGCAGATGGTGCAAGATTCGGCAGCTGGTCTTGTCTATCGTGAACGTTCCAACTGCCACAGCAAACCGCTAATTTCCAACCTGCACTGATCCCATCAAGCAGCTCATTGACTCGCGTGAAACTTCACCCCCTAGGAACCCATTTGAAATACTAACTTTTCCGGCTTCCCAGCATACGTAACGCGGCTCGCCACGAGCCGTCTAACTGCGCCTCTGGTGAACCTCGAATCTGTATGGGCTGTGCCTTCAGTCCATATATATGTGCGTGCGTGCGTGCGTGCGTGCGTGTGTGTGTGCGTGCGTGTGTGTAATTCATTTTTATTGTAGCGATCCGAGAGAACACTTAATCTCTATCCATGCTTTTGACATAGTTGGCTGCAGGGCTAGAGCCTAGTCGTAAACGGTGACGCCGCACCACTGGGCCAAACCAGGGCGACTCAAAATGCCAGGCCTCACTATCACCTGTAATCGCGACATCCTTTTAATATTGAACGAAATTAAAAGGAGGCCAAATCCCAACCAGTCCACTCAGCATTCAGCGGTAGCCGGCGATAGCGGCGCCATTGGCATCGGCGTCGGCGTTCCCGGTAGCGATCGGTTGCCGGGTGGGGTGGAGCCGCAGCTGGGCGGGTCGATATGACCTCGAGTGGCCTTCAGAGCCACCTCTGCCGCACGATACTAGTGATCGCGGCCGTGTCTGTGGTGATAATCGCCTATCGGAGACTCTACGCTGAGCCCGAGGTGAATCTTTATTGAGACGTACCCCCTGCTGCTGTCGTAGGGCCCTGCTCGGGACGCTGAACGCAGGTTGAGATCGCCTGCTGCCGGCGATCGACTTGAGCCGCAGTCGCTCAGCTCTGCTCTACAGCTACGCGCCGCCCTGTCGCCGCAAGATCCGAGGCAGGCCGCTCCTACTCCCTCCCCGCTCCCTCGCGATCGCTTTACCTCCGAGCTTTTTCGGTGGCCGCCGCAGTAGCTTTGTCCCTCGGTGCTGCCGAGCCGGGGCACGTGTGCGTTCTACTGGCCTGCTTCGTGAGCGGCTTGAGCAGCCGCTGCGCCGACTGCTGTGGGGGGAAGGCGCCGGGTGTAAGAGCCGCGTAGCCTAGTGGCCGCGTCTTTTTTGTGCCTGCGTGTGCGAACAGGTGCATCCGGGTACGTTGCCGCTTCGGCTTCGGTCTGAGGGCCGAGTGTCTGGCCAGCCAGCACCGCCTCTCGGTCTCAGCTTGCGCGACATATGAGTCAACCGACTTCTTTTTAGGTTGTTTTACTGGTGTCTAGCGACCGCAGAACCATGGTAACTATATAGTGCACGTGAATTTCTTTCTTTTGAGACTTAAAGCCCGCTATCTAGTGCTTGCTGTGGAGACTAGCTGCTGTGTTTGAGTGCCGTCTCGCTGCTCTTGCAGTCCGGGGAAGTCAGCGGTGAGCTCACGGTAAATGTAAGTACACGTCTTTCTCCCAGCACTCGCCCTCGGGCGCTCTCCGCGGGCCAGAGACAGCACGTTCGTGGCTGCCTGCATGGAGCTCGATGTGTGCAGCTATCGAGGCCGGGCATCCACTTCCGAATCCACTTCCAGAGCCCTCAAGCTGAGCGCTACTGCGTGTGTGCATCCTCGTGTACATCGGCGGCACTTTATCGTATGCACGATATGCCTGAGAAGAGCTCTTTCCTTTGCAAAATTTCACCGCGGGGTATTTGCATAATAGTCCGATTGGTTGCAATATGCTTGTTGCATTGCTTTTTCATTCTAGATCATTTAAAGCAGGTGCAGGCTGCTGAGTTTACTAGTCTCGATGTGGGCTGTGCACCGAAAATACCCTGACCCTGGAAGTATCCTGGTAGTGCTGTGCGTTCGTAGCTGCGCACTGATGACCGGTAATGTGGTCAGTAGCTTCGTTACTTGGTGATAGAAGACACGGACAATAACATTGATTAAACATGCCTGGAGTACCACCGGAAGGGGGATGCTTGGTCGTTTGCAGCTGTAACTGTGATGCCAGGCAACGATGGCACTGAAGCCTGATGCCCAAGAGACTTTCGCCATGTTTCATGCGGCTGCAGGAAGCCTCTGCTGATATCGACCGAAACACTTGGAAAAACATTGCGCTGCTGTAGTGTGGCCGAGCCAGTGGTGCTGTTGCAGTAGTGGTGCTGCATTCAGAGCGGCACAGTGGGTGAGCTTGGAGCTTGCACTGGCTACGTAGCTACAGTGGCGTTCACCAAAAAGAAGAGCAGCCAGTAGGTCGTGCATGGCGCCTCCTGAATTTCGTCTTGACTGCCTAACCCAGGCAAGGGCGAATGCCGGAAGTGTAGTCGGGGATGAGACATCTGGGGAACGGCTTCGCTAGCAGTGCATGCCCAGCAAAGATTCATAAATAAAAATCAATAGATACTAACTGATTTAACAGCCTCTTTTGTATAGCGACAGAAGAGCCTTTACGGCTATCACCGCCGTTTGCAGTGGCGATAAAGGATCACCGACCGTAGGATTCGAACCCACGGCATCGGGAACGAGGTCGTGAAAAGCAACCACCTTACCAAGTATTCGTTCCGATAGCGGGATGCCGGGACATGCCTGCCTGGCCGGCTGTGCTGAGCCTCTCCCACCCAAACAGTGGTTAGCCTAAGCTGCCCTTACTCTTGGAAATTGACTGAGCCTGTTCGCTTAATGTTTGTGTAGTTCTTTGTAGAAAGACATCCAGGTCCAACACTGTAGGATCCAGGAGTTCGTCTGTGTGCAGATAGAGCTGCAGCTAGAATCTTGTCAGACCATATGTCCGTAGATCCCACGCTTGTGAACGCTTGTGCATGATCGATCTGTCATCGCCTGGCTCCGAGCTTAGTTCTTATAAGATGGTTCCTTGTCCCGAAGGCCAAATGGCTATGTGAGGGGCTAGCTAGCTTACATGCAGTCCGCCAAACGTGACGGTCATGACAACTGGAGCTTTGCTTGTGACCATTGCAACTAGTGAGCAGTATATCTGGCTACTGATAGAAAGCATCTTGGCCGTTTGAGCTGGGATGCCTTGTGCCTTGGCGCTGCTATACCACCGTGCCTGTAACCGTGGTTTGTTAAGGCTGCTGCCACCACTGCTGCTGCTTCCTGGATCACTTGCACTGTCACCTCTGCATTTAGGGGGCTCTGATCAAGTACGTATCTGCCAAAGGCAGTGGTGGTGGCAGTGGTGGTCGAAGCGTGCTGCTACTTCACGGAGCGAGGTTCAACCTTCAGAACTGGATTGATATTAACACGATCAGAACGGTGGCTGGCTGGGGCATTGACGTCACAGCAGTCACTCTTCACGCCTACCCAGGTATTGTTGGTCGTCATCTCTTGCCTGCCACTTTCTGAAAGATGCCTGTCTGCCTGCATTTGTTACAAATGAGCCACTGTGGCTAGAGCATTTGTTTGTTGGATCCCCTTTTTTGGGATAAGTCGCACGGTGAATGAAATAATGCATGCTCAACCCACGTCGGGTCTGGCATTGGGAACATGTTTACGTTTGAGTCAAGTGACACCATGTGCCTACCATCTTGTGTCCCCATGTTTAGCTACCGGATCATAATATATATATATATATATATATATATATATATATATATATATATATATATATATATATATATATATATATATATATATATATATATATATATATATATATATATATATATATATATATATATATATATATATATATATATATATATATATATATATATATATAGCTCTCACCTATTCGAGTCTTGCAGCAGGCAGTTCTTTATTGCTATATAGTTTTATTGCTTATAGTTCTTTATATATTCTATTATTGGCTCTTTGCAAGCGTGGTGAAAGCCGTTAAAGCCTTTCTGCCAATATATACGTAGATACATACACACACACACACATACACACACACACAGACACACACACACACACACACACACACACACACACACACACACACACACATACACACACACTCGCCAGCACACGCACGTAACACACACACACACACACACACACAAATAGAGACATATCTAATTGCTAAGCACAATATAAGCTCTTAGTTGTAGGCAGACGACACGACAGCTGAACCTGGGCTTTATTCTCCCTTGCCTCCTTGCCTTCCGTTACATCAAACTCTCTCATCACCCTTGTTGCATGTACTACTGATGTTTGCACATGGATGGCAACAAGCTGTCTCAAAGCGTGTGACGATGAAACCAATTAACCAGTTATCGTAAAACCTAGTGTTGCTCAGAAATTTGAAAATCTACCCTTCAATATGAGCTTGGCCAGCATATCTTGTGTTAGCATCTGTACGAAATCTGGGTGCAGCGTTTTAAAGAGACCTTTTATAGAATGATCGCATCAGCTCCATAGTCAAGTCTACCTCCTTTAAAGTTACTTGACATTGCAAAAACTCGGGCCTGCTTAGACAAGAATACGACGACATCCAAGTTAGTCGATGCATTTCCGACATCCCGTTTCGGCTTCGGTAGCTCACTACTCGCAGGTCTTCTGACCTGTGCCAATACTGTGCCTACATTGATGGCTAAACTTTGAAGCTAGGCTTGTCTGTCGGAAGTATCGCATTTGCCTCAAACAGTGTGAAACACTATGTCTCACCGACATGCACTGTCTCTCGATCTAGCATCATGTTGACTTCGAGGTTTTGTAGCTCACCTTTGGGTCTCTTCATTCTCTTGCTCCAGCCTGCCTGTCTGCCCTATTTCTCAATCGGGCCAGATATCGTACTACCCACTCTTCTGACTCAAGTCATTTAGCTGTACTTCTGACCAAACTAAAATCCTTTGGTGACCGTGCGTTTGGTCCGTGTCCTCCCGAAGCATGGAACACACAAGATGCTAAAATGCACTTGTTCCACATAGCATTCCCTGAGTCCGTCTGAATTTGCCTTTGTATGCTTGTGTGTGGATACTGTAAGTATGTTATCACTTAGCAATTCGACATGCTCCCTTGACAGCATGTGTAAAATGCCTGGAAAGAGTGCCTGGAAAGAGATTTAGATATCCTGGGATGCTATACAAACGTCCTATCGTTGTTATTGAAACCGATTCTATGCTTCGTAGGGACCCAGTGGAGCTCTGACAAAAGTGATGTCACAGCTACTCCGATTACGACTGACCAGTCTAGCTTGTGAATTTTTACATGACTTCAGACGATTAAGTACACTGATCGATAGTCCTGAATATGTTACAAACATGTGGACTAGTTTGGCTGTCGGACACTTATCTGAGCTGGCCTGTATTTTCGCAGTGTTCCTTAGCTTAAAGTAGGCCAACTTCACACTGGAGGCAATGTGCTCATTCCATGACAACTCATTTCGGAAAAACTTGTCCAGACTATGAGCAGACGTCACATGAAGAATGCTGCACTAACCAACCTTTTGGCAGAGGTCTTCTAATTTTCGGGTAACACTTGGTTTGCCCTTAACTGTTAAGCTGTTAGCATCATCACTGAGCATCAGTAAGTTGGTGGCCATTCAAGAACAGCTTTTGTCGATGCTGGCTGCAAGGGATGTAAGTAAGTCGGATGCTGAGCTTGGAGGGGTCGAAAGATAGGTAGGGCCGAGTGTCTCCGGTGTAGAAATGAAATGCAAGATTGTGCTTGGCAATGACCACGGCCAGATAAAATAGACAGTGAAAAGAAGGCTTAAGACCTAAGACCGAACCCTGAGTTCCCATGTATTTTAAAGGCTCCCTTGATGACCGATAGCTGTTTACATGTGCACTCTGGCACCTCTCATTGAGCTAATAATAATGATGATAATAATAATAATACTGGATTTTATATAGTACGCTCAGAGAACCTAATCTCTTTCTAAGCACTTGGCATTTGCTGCATGGGAAGCAAGATCGAATGTGGTAGCATGTTCAGTGGTAGCATGCTCAATAACAACGAGAATAACATGGTTAGTGCCAGCACACACGGTGTCAGCATGCATAAGCACATCAAGAACGAATCATATGGACCCACTATATGCATTAAAAATAGATGCGTTTTTTGCTTCTTTTTAAATGTGGTCAAGTCAGGGGATGTGACTCAAAGTCGGGAGTGAGTTGCACGCTTTGGAAGCAAACGAACTAAAGGCACGGTCTCCAAAGGATTTGAGGTTTGTACGAGGTAGTGGTAAACAGTTAGATTCCGAAAAGCGAGTGGTACGATGCTTAGCCTGGTGGGGCAGTAGATCTGATATGTAGGCTGGAACCAAAGAATGAAGGGACCAAAAAGTGAGTGTCAGAACCTTGAAGTCGATGCCTTGCTTGAATGGGAACCAGTGCAGGTCGGTGAGAAGTGGTGTGATGTGGCAGCTGAGACTCTGACGACAGACAAGTCTAGCTGCAGAGTTGTGCACCATCTGCAAGCACCTGATTGCACAGGCCGGTAGACCCGCAAGTAGTGATAGGATCTAAACCAGTTCAGCACTGTACCGGTGGTGCTCAGGTAGGCTAAGAGGCCCTCCTAGAGGATCTTGTGGTCAATTGTGTCATATGCTGATGAAAGATCTCGGAGAACCAGCTGAGAGGCCCTAACTCTATCAGCACTGCTCAGAATTTCACTGTAAACCCAAATATAGCAGTTTTATCGAGTGGCTTGCTCTAAATCCCGATTGTAACTTGCTAGCAAGATCTGGTAAGCTGATTAATCATCTAGCAGCTGGGCCACCACTCGTCTTAGATAACAATGACAGAATTGAGACTGGAAATGTGTTACTTGTTGGAGACTGGAAGTGTGCTAACGAAAGTTACTTGAATGGTAGTGCTCTCCTTAACGAATTCACGATACTGCAACTGGATCCCTCCATCAGAACGGGACAATCCAGATTATTTTTTGGCAGGAGCCAAAAATTGTGAGCTTGCGTTTAGTTCTGAGCCTCTGACACCGGATGGCTGTCCAGTCGATGCTGCCTGTGTTGGGCATCATCACTGTGCGTTACCAGATCAGCAGGTATGTCGCACCTGTGCATAGAGTGGCTAGGTGTGAGCTCGAGGGACACTGGTGGTCGCTGCTTGCATTTTGGAGTGTAGGCAATTTAATGCTAGGCTGTACTCGATTGCTGTCAAGTCGTGAGGCCTGGCTAAATTAAGACGATTCGTCCTTCCAGGATTGAGGCAGTCCCACCTGTCGGGCAGTTGAAGGGTGAGGGTGCTTGGAGACATGATTTCCTACTCCGTAATGGTCTCTCTGCACTTGCCCGTCAACGTCTGCTCCTTTCTGCTCTTTCTCTGTGAAGTCGCATACCGATTCTCAGACAGGTAGTGAGTGTCCCGAGTGAATGGTCGCCATGGTCGCCGATCCTGCTAGTTAATACGCTTGGCCCGGCCATGGCAAGTGCTAGAACTAGAGCTTTTTATCGTAGCCGTCGCGGCCTGCTGCCGTATGCTGAGGGTTGTCTGGGGCTGCTAGCAAGCAGCAGCCACCAACATTCCTCATGAAGGGTTGGTTAATGTGCCCTAGTTTTTGGATCCCTATAAAAAAATACTAGCTGATTCAACAGCCTCTTTTGTGTAGCGACCGAGGAGCCTTACGGCTATCATCATTGCTTGCAGCAGCAATAAAGGATCTCCCACTGCAGGATTCTAACCTACGACCTCGGAACCACGGTCATGAAAAGCAAGCACCTCACCTAGTGTGCCATCTACTACCTGAGGGTTGTGGCCATGTTGCCGAGGCCTTGTTTTTTGTTCGATGTTGAATTCAGTAATGGCATATTGGTAAATTTTGCCTGCACATGTGCTCGTGCATGTTTGCTCTCTCATTTAGTCCTCACGCTCACCATTGAGCTCCATCCGGTGGCGAATCATGGTCACCAGTGTAGGGTATGAGGTCGGATGGATAACTCAATGCACCAACTGAGTATCGTCGTTAAATGTTCACTACCTAATTCAGCGAGTTAGAGAGCGGGAAAGAGATCGAAAGACAGAGAGAGAGAGCAGAGAGAGAGAGAGAGAGAGAGAGAGAGAGAGAGAGAGAGAGAGAGAGAGAGAGAGAGAGAGAGAGAGAGAGAGAGAGAGAGAGAGAGAGAGAGAGAGAGAGAGAGAGAGAGAGAGAGAGAGAGAGAGAGAGAGAGAGAGAGAGAGAGAGAGAGAGAGAGAGAGAGAGAGAGAGTGAGAGAGAGAGAGAGAGAGAGAGAGAGAGAGAGAGAGAGAGAGAGAGAGAGAGAGAGAGAGAGAGAGAGAGAGAGAGAGAGAGAGTGAGAGAGAGAGAGAGAGAGAGAGAGTGAGAGAGAGAGAGAGAGAGATCGAAAGAGAGAGAGACAGAGAGGAGGTCCGATCAGGCCGAACGGCAGGAAGAGAAGGGTGCATCACTTAACCCAACTAGCAGGAGGGAAGTGGTTCGTGCAAGCAATTGACGATCATGTGATCTGCCAGTCAATGGTCCAAGCCAGGGGAGGTAGGTCTGAGGCTGGCAAATCGCTTGCCGTCAACAAAAAGCCGGCTAGTTGATTGATACGTTTAGTTTCAGGCTGAGAGCAGGAATGCCATCGGTAGCTTCAGCTGTATATTGACATGTGTTGAACGGCAGATGGTGGCTACAGGCTGCACGTTGTGACCAGAGGCTTGACGGTGTAAGCCTGTACGTGGAACTTTACCGCAAGTTCTGGAAGATCGTTCAAAACCAATTTTCTCGCTCATCGGCCTGATGCTGGCCTGCCAGCGGCAGCCTTGGGAAAAATCATGTCTCTCTGGTCGCGGCTCTGTCATGAGCTGAGCAAATGAGAACAGAGAAAGCGTACTATCTTTCAGGATTGCTCACCATATCAAAGTGCACTGCATCTATCCATGGCCTGGTGATGGCCCCTGGGGGTCAGCCAAATCAGGCTGCCCAGCCACCGTTGGTCCCTCAAAGACAACCTTTCGTCGCGGCAAGGTGCGATACCTTAACCGTAGCTGTTTAGATGGCGATGAGGCTCCGACGTTTCAAAGCATTTCTGTCGAGGCTCGGAATTGTAATTTGTTTTGCCTTGGTAAGCTGTGAATTCACGGGACCTAGGAAAGCATTTGGAACTTCCTTGGTCTGCTTATGGTGAGCCCGGTGCTCGCCTTCGACCAAGGTCAGGGTGAAGGTATTTGATGACCGAGGTCACGGTCGCGGGCTCGAGCCCCGTAGCATATGTGGAGCACCTGAATAGAGATTAAGTTTTCTTAGGGCGCTATGCAAATACATTATATATTTTTATACAGCTGCTTCCCTAGCTCATTGATCCATGTGAGCGTCATCTGGAACCTGACGACTCGAGCAAGAGCTATTGCAATGCCCTGCTGGAAAAGTGAAGCAGTCAGGGACTCTGCCACTGAAAAGCATGTGCAGCCAGCCTTCTGGGAAGTCCTATAATTACTCCTCAGCTGCTGAAACTATATAATGCCTTCATGTGAAAGAGGGCTGATGAATCTGCTGACCTCTGACAACCTGCCGACACAGGTATATCGGTGGTGTGGATGCGTTGGTTGGACTGCAGCCGTCGGAATTGGACAGGTGTAGGTGTCGGAAGTCGCACTCGGTCAACTCTGGATGGCGGCAAGGACTTCACTTCTTTCTCTCTAGCTCCACGGTGTCACTTGAGGCTGCTTGTAGACAAGTACTGTACTGTACAAATACTGTAGTCAAGTCGGGCTGCTGCCGGTTCAGCCATATTAGTATGGGGGCTTTTGCTGCTTGGGAGCCGGTGAGCCTAATGAGTCTTATAGACTTTTAATGTAAAAAGAACATTGTGCCCGTAATAATAGTTGGGATTTGTTGGTTCTGTTATTGTCCTGATACAATAAGCCCTTAGCTGATGATGCCCAGCAACTTGAGTGATGAGCGACAAAAGCAGCAAAGATTCAGCCGTGGAAAAGCACTGCTGGCAAGCCATTTAAAGTCTTCTACTGCCTCGTCAACAGCAAAACCTTAGTAGCGCTGCGTGAGAATCGGTGTCTTCTTATCGCCTACCTCATGTACGGCTGCTACGATTGCAGCTAGCTGCTAACTTGGTGTCTGTTGCTGCATTATGCCGTCGCACCGCAACCCCCTGTGGGAGAGCCTCGCTATCGTAATAGTAATAATAATAATAATGGTAAGATTTATTTAGTGCCAGAGGAGAACAATCTCTTATTTAGGCACTTTACATGTGCTGGTACAGAAGCATGCCAATAGATTAGTGAAAACATGCAGTATCAGTATTACACGTAAGCCCAGATGGGACTATTCACACGGATAGAGAGCAAGTACCTTGAGGAAATGTGAGTTTTAGCTTCTCGGGGAAAATCGTCATGTCTGTTATGAGTGAGTTCCAGGCTTTGGGTGCATGCAGACTCAAGGCATGCCCTCCAGAGGATTTAAGGTAGCTAAAAAGAAAAATGTTACGGAACCTTCAAGTCGATGTGCTGCTCGATGGGAAGCCTGCGTGTTTTTTTTATCTTTGGTCTGCCTTTGCAGGCTACGGAAACGTCAAGGCCAAAGAAACCAATGCAGCATTCCTGGCCGATCTTGTGCTCCAGCTGGGCCTCACTAGGCCCGTCATCGTTTCTCCATCCGCCAGCGGCTCCCTGTCCCTTCCCTACCTGCTCGGAGCTGGCGGTACGGCTGCTGATACTGCCGGCGAGCGAGCCAGCGGCTTTGTGGCTGTCGCACCCGTCGCCACCCACGAATATCCGGCCGATGCCTATGGACAGCTCAAGGTGAGCCACGCCCCTGGGCCATGGCCCAAGGAGAAGGTGCTTGCACTCTGCACCGAAGTTCGTGAGTTCGAGTGCCACCCACCGGTAGGAAATCGTGTATTTTCAGCTGCACTTGGAGTTCTGTAAAGCTGTTAGTGTTCTTCTGCCGCGATGCTGTACACGCTGCTGCTGTCGAATTAGCCGGGGTTGCTGTTGCTCCTACTTGCTGGTGGCAGCTTTTTTGCGTAGAGGCTCAGCACTTCTAGTCAGACTGTGATCTACAATCCCTACCTCGCCCTCCCGATCTGTTCTGTAGATTCCTGTATGCAGCGTCTATGGCGACAAGGATGCCATGGCAGCGTCAGTGCAGGCCATGCTGAAGAACGTAGCTAGCTTGCGAGACGAGCCGATCTCTGGTGCCGGCCATGCATGCTATCTCGACAGTCCCGAGCACTGGCACGTCATACTGAGACGCTTCCTTGCCGACACCGTTGGCTGGGCCAATGTGATGAAGGACTAGCAACTCGGTCACTGTCACTGCTGCTTGACGCGGTCGGTCAGACTGCTGGCTCGCTGTGGCTGTGCCCCGACGTGTTTAGCATACTGTAGCCAAGAGGTTGCTGACCGACCGTGTGCAGGCTCGCGACCTGCAGTGCTTGGCTGTTTCTCCACATTGTGGATCGACTCATGTTTGCTCCCGTGACCCGTAAAGGGTGGAACGACTGACTATTTTGGTCAAGTCCGGTGCAGAACAATGGTCGGGTAGGTTTTCTCTTGCCAATCTCTGTCCAAGCAGTGCCATGAACTAGCAGTTCAACAAATGTATAGTACTAGTTGTATTGCTGATTGTCTGCTTATTTAGTACTCAAATTTTCGGATCGCTACCTGTGCTACCAACATTATCGTGGATGGTAATGCTAGCTTGCAAACGATTTACTGTGAGCAGCTTTACCGGACAAATAACTGTGTATCTGCAAACCCTACGGATCACCAGCGGCTACCTTGTCGTTCCTGTCGAATTCGTATACATTCCGGCTCTGTTGGCCCGAAAAGAGCTGAATTGTCGTTGACCTGCCTGGCAAGCAAGGGTCCAAGTTCTGCATCTCATGCCAATGCTCGCTTTCCTTTGACTTCGCTCTTCACAGCGAATGCAAGCCAAGGCCGATGAGCCCAGGCTGAAAAGTGCTATTCACTGCCGATCGAGGGCTTTTGAGGGTCGGCAATGTAATCACATTTCTGGGTCAACCCGGGCATCAGTTGCATGCACACGTAAGGTTATTAAATGATGGGACCTTGGGAAATTGCATGACAAAGTCGATCTCTTTCAAGTCAGCCTCGCCTCAATCGAAAGCAAGGATCACTATGACAGGCCACAGGGAGCTCTGAACGATAGCTGCTTTTGTAACATCCCTCTATATCTGATTAATAACGATGTCCATCCCTACGTTCAGAAGAGCAGGCTGCCACGGCACACCGGAAAGCACCTGTACTCTGTAAGCTGCTGGTGCTTGCTGAACGGCCTGCTCATTTGCCGCTACCGTCGCAAGTGAAACTAGAAGGTTCGGTTTCTTGGCGATCATTTGCCAGGGTTATCCGAAAGAATTTCATCTAGCCTTTGCTGGGTAAAATACCTCGAACCGTCTCGGGGCAGCAGCCGGGCGAAAGCCTCCAAAACTCGCGATCGGTGGTGCAGGCGAAGCGACCGGGCAGAAGAGGTGGCAAGCCGCCCGTCAGTAAATGTACCGCCAGTGGACTACGCAACGACCGGAGGCACGTTGTGCCCGTGAACTTCGTACCGCCAAGCTGTGCCCATTCTAACCACGCCTTGGCACGAAGACTGCGCTTTTGAAGTGCTGTTTTTCACGAACTTTAGGCGCGTTTCGCAAACATTGCTCAAGCCAGACGCCACTTTCAAACGTCCAATTAGCCGGCGACTGATTTTATCCGTCGCGGAATGTAAAGAGAGATTGGCTAGTACAGTGTACAGTGCCGTGGTAGCCAATGGCGCTGTCGGTGTACTGGAATGCCGAAAAGAATTATAGGTGCTTACAATATATATATATATATTATATATATATTGTATATATTATAATATATACAATATATAATATATATAATATATATATATATATATTTTATATATATCCATTTGTATAGCGCTAAAGATAGCTTAATCTCTATTCAGACGCTTCACGTATGCCATTAGGCTCGAGCCCACGACCTCGGCCAGACCTTAGTCAGGGCAAGCACCTTAACCACTGGGCCAAACCAGCGAAGCAGGATAGCTCCACATAGACAGACGGCTAACTTTTCTCGTTCGCACTTCGTTTTTAATTTGCAATTTGCATACTTGTAAATATTGGCTCTCGAACCGGTCTATCTTTGTGAAATTGTGAGTGCATTGTCCTTTGGATCTGCCGACCCTCTGTCTCAGTCTGGCAAAGCCTAGATGCCGTGCGTAGTCCTGAAAAAGGACACCTGAAAGCCATTTTGGGAGGCTTTCAAGAAGCTTTCCTCTAGCGCTTGCCTCGGCAACGAACGCCGGAGCGCGAGAGTCGGCAGGTAAATGAGCGTTCCCGAACGCCTTTTTCAGAGGGCACTATGCAAAAGATGGTATCCTCGGATCCTCGAGTCGGACCGGAGACATCTATCAAATTTGACTCTTTCGACGAGCTACCAAGTTAAAGCGAATCTTGACGCTCGCGACATTTGTTAATCGTGAAGTATGCTCACCTTAATTCGCTACTCAAGAGAAATGCGATGAAGATCTGTCAGCTACGGGCAGCTACGTAGATCGATCAGCTGACCGATTCGATTGCTTGCCGCATTCTATGACCAACGGGCAGCCCCACTCGACAGGGTCTCGATTTCTTTGATCGAACGGCAGTAATCTGAATTTTGAAGCGACCAGCCCGTTAATTAGCCCCTCCGCTAGGTGCCCGTCCCTGATAGTGGCTACCGCCCCGCTTTGACCCAGGGGTGAGGCACTTACCTTTACTCAGGCATGGCCCGAAAGAATGGATCGTGATCGCGCGCGCGCGAAGTGCGACTGGGGGAGGACGCTCTAGGAGAGAACGCGCGCTAGCGGAATGTCTGGACAGCCTGCTGTTCAGACGGCTTGCAGTGGGCCGCGTTCACCTATCCCTGAACGAATGCCGAAGTGTGCGAGGTCGGCGGGGCAATCTATGCACTTGGACGTAATAGATCAGCTACGCCTGGCTGAGAATCCGAATAGACGGCGCTAGCTGGGAGCCGCCGGATCGCGCGGTGGAGCGAGGAGCGAGTAGCCGTGCGCCCCGCCCCCACCCCCATCCCGTCCCGTCGTCCGACCTGGCGTGCGCGAGGCTGATCCTGCAACGGTTAAATAAGAGGATCCGTGAAAACCTGGCTCGACGTTCGGAGAGAGACGGAGAGGCAGTGAGTGGGAGAGAATGTGTGAGTTGAGAGCAAGTGAGAGTGAGCGTAGGTGGGAGAGCGAGCGAGAGTGTGCAGGTGCACGCAGACGGAGGCAGATTGAGACGGTCCGCGACCGCGGCTCGGACGCACGGGTAGAACGCAAGCACTTCGCCTTATTGTATGTTGGCTGCTCCGCTGGAGGGCCGCCGCTGCTCGACGACCCACGTTACTTTGGGACGTCGCGAAGCCTCCAGCGATAAACACCAAAGAGCAACTTTGACTTCGCAGTGTGCTGGCCACTCGTGTCCTGGTGTATAGGCAGACTTGTCGCTAGGTAGAATCCGATGAGGGGCCCCAGTCAGGACGTATCGACGCCACCGCGACTGCGCCGCACGGCTAGTCCATCTCGTGCATGCTAGTTAGGTTAGGGTTCGCGGTAGGGTCTGCGGGAGACCTGCGCAGCTAAGGCCGTGGGGGTGACAGACCCGGTGTTTGTCTGGCGTGTACAGTATATGGCGTGGAGAGGTAGCTCAGGTACGCGCCGCGACCGCTTAACGCGTTACTAAATCCGCCACCAAATAAACCGAAGCCGTCAGAAACCGACCACATCCTGGCCCGGCGGTCGGCCGGGCACACTAGCTGGGCTTGGCTAACCGCTAGTTTAGGTGAGCGGATAATCAGGCCGGCAGTATAAAGCAAAAGCGAAACTTCCCGCGATCTCTCAAGGATTTAAGCCAGTATCTTTGCAGTTCACACTCGAAACGGAGCCGAAGTTGTAGACAAAAAGCAAGCAAACCTGACGATCCCAGTCCGCAATGGACCGCGCGAATCGATTGGCTTTCAGGGCCGCCGCAAATCCTTGTCGGCGACGTTCGTTCTCCCCGAAGAGAATATGTGCCCTCGCATTTGCCAACTCGAGGTTTCAGCTGAGCTGCACGCTCTGGACCGGACGTCCAACGCTTCGTGCGGGGCGAGTCGCCAGGCTAAGACAACTCCCCCTCCCCCCCGCCACGCCGGCCGGAGCACCCGGCTACGGCGGGCGCGGCGCCTCCGACGGTCTAGGCAACGCTGCTAGGCGCCCTCGCAGCAGCAAGAATTTGCATAGCGACCGACCGCGGTGGCGCTCTCCGTCTCCCGAGACGTTGAAGCCGACGAGCGCTTGCGGAGCTAAGGCAGCTGAAGCGGTCGTGAGCGTATCGGTCAAATAGTTTACGCAATCTTTCCGCAGTGCGTACGCGTGTATCCGTGCGGTGAGCGGCGTCTGTTCGCGGTCGCCACCAACTACGCAGCTTTGGCGACTGCTCCTTGAGCAGTCGGATTCCATGGAGCGCTATTTTTGACAGCGAGTTTGCTGCGCAAGGGCGCGTTTTTCTTTTAAATCGCTCGAGCTCGATAGGCGGGAAAAGAATCTGCGCTTGGCGATCTCTATTTACCGAGCTTTCCCGCTAATGTGAGCCCTATGTTTATTTGGTTTGGCACAGCGGCTCGCCGGAGGAGTCAAAGCCTCGGACCAGTTTGGGATAGCCTACTGCGATCGTGTAGCACTCAAAATCATCGCTGTGAAAATCCTCCTGTCTCGTTACATGCCGGAGTGACCTACTTTAGCCTCGTAGCGGGCTTCGTCAGCATGCGACGGCGAAGCAGCACTGCCAAGTGGCCATTTTGGCACTTGGATCGGTCCATTTAACTTTGAATACCTTGACGACAAATTGGAAGAAATTGCTTGCTCTTTAGAAATAAATTCCCAGCGATTGCTCGCTACAGTAATTCCCACGAAGACGAACTGCGGTGTCTGTTTGCGAAATATAAACAGCGTCGTCCGCGACACACTTTGAAAGGAAAGAACTCACGAAAGAAAAGCAGCAGCGCGAGCGCCGCTCCACGACCGCCGGGACGCGCCCGCCGAAAGCCACTGACCCGTCGCATCCGCGCGCCGACCGACCGCAGTCTGTCCGCGACGCCTTGGCAAGTAGCCGGCCGTATTCAATTCGGCCGCGGCGCGTCGTCTGCCGCCGCCGAATGCTACCACGCCCGCCCGACGCTGCGTGGCCCCTCCCGCTCTTCGGCGGTCGTCCGCTCCTCGCCGAGCGCCGCGGCGAGCGACTCGCCACCAACGCCCTCTCGCTCCTGCGGGCTGTTGCCATGCGCCCTGAGCCCTGGGTGACTGCTGACCGCGCCTTGCTCCGCAGTCGAAGCCCGATCTCTCGCGAGAACTCGCATGTAAGCCGCCGGAGCGAGGGCGTTCGCGGGGCGGCGCTCGGATTGCTCCCGATCGCAGATGGTATTGCATTCGACGAAAGGATAGAAAAAAAGGGTGGACACTTCAGCGTCCACTGCACGAGCACCTTGGAGCTACTTTCGGCAGCGTTATGGCGGGTCCATGGGCGCTCGATTTCTCTCGGCGGTCGTGCGCGTGCTTCGTCAACGGGACCGCCACGATTCGTGCGCTACTTCCTGTAGCTGCGAAGCCTCGCCCGGGTACGTGCGAGTGCTACGCTCGCCAGTTCCGCTCCCATCCGCCGCCGCCGCCGCCGCAGCCGCCGGACGTATGCTAGTTTCTGCCTCGGCGAGCTACGCGCGGACGCAGCTGCTCGGCAAGAGCATTTTCCGCGCCGAAACAGACTGAAATGGACGCGGAGCGAGCGACGAGCGGTGCTCACGCCTTGAAAGGCCTTGGCCGGGCTTTCAGCGGCGCTGCATTGACAGCCAGGCAGCACGGAGCGACCCCGAGGCCGCCCCGACAGCTGCTTTGGCGAAGCTCGTCGGCGCTGGCGACTAGGTGCTGAGAGCGCCGGCGCAACACTCCGGGTACACGAGCTAGGCGGCTTCCGGTCGCGGGGCGACGCGGTCCACGCCGCCCAACGAGCTGCCGTGCGCTCTTTTTGTTTAAGCCGCCCACAGCGCTAGTTCATAGCGGACTCCGCTTTGACTGCTAGAATCTTCAACGCGCGCGCGACATAAAAGCAGACGACGGCTGGTGTCGGTCTGGCTGAGCCTGCGTGGTTTACCAGCGAGCCTCGCTTCCAGATTTGACGCTTTCTACGGACGGCGATGAGCGCCAAACTCGGAAAACGACCGAAGACATCCATGACCTTTGGCAACCGTCAGTGCGACGACCTTTTGGCGACTGGCAGGTGCGGGCGCGCGCTCTCCGCTCGATCCGCCGCCGTCGTCCATCAGCGAGAGAGGAGGGCGAGGCAGACGTGGGCGGCGGGCAGCACGAGCAGCAGCGTCAGATGGAGGGCGTTGGCGCCGACGTCACGGCCGCCGTTACACAAGTCCGACTGGCAGACGCAGGTCAACGTCAGAGCAGCGCGCGTTATGTCTGCTTCCGAGTAATACTCGTTGCATCCAGGAGCGGTGGCCGGACTGAGCGCGGTCAAGCAGCTTCGGAAATAGACCGTGGTGTCGGCTGAAAGCAGAAAGCGGCCTTGCGCAGAGGCAGGCGGTCGACGATGACCTCCGCGGCACGTCTACCGGGCGCAAACGCCGCGCGAGCCAAGAGCCCGGCTAACCGCGTCCGGTCGCTGCGGCGTCGCCCACCCCAACCGCTACAAGCTCGCCCCCTCGCCACGGTAAGGCTCCAGCGAGGCACTTCCGCCGAACGCCAGTGCGAACGGTAAGTAGAGAGTCGCTGGGCCGCCATCGCCGCCTACTCCGTCTGCATTGGTCGGGAGTGCGAACGGCGTTCTCGAATGGGAAAGATAACCGCGGCCAGCGGCTACGGAGCCGGCGCGACATGCTGGGGCGGTGGGGGCGGCGGGGGAGGGGGGCAGCGGAGGCAGGTGTCGGATCGGGACTCACTCAGTCCCGTGTCTTGACTGATGAATCGCTGCACGACCTTGACGCAGTAGCCACTGGGGCACTGGGTGCACTGCGTGTCATTCTGCGGGAACGGGTCCGCGCAAGTCGGACTGTCAATTGACGAGCAGGTACGACAGCTGGTCGTCCCGGTCGCCCCGGCTGCAAGAGAGCGACGCGCGCTCGTCGGTGAGAACGAGGCTCGAACGACGAGACGGCGAAGACCGCGAAGCCACGAGACCGTCGTCCGACGACGATAGGACGACTGTGCAGCCAGCCGAGCGAGCTCTCGGGCTAGCGCTGGCGCTGGCACCGATAGCTGCTGCTGCTGCCAGTGCGCGCCGCCGCCGCCGCGTGCGGCAATCGAGTGGCAGGTGCGGCGCCGCCGACGAACGCCCGCGCGCGCATCCAACCGCTGTGCAGCCAGCGATGAGGAGCGCCGGCGTAGCCTCGATGTAGCGCGTCCGCCGCCGCCGCCACATCGGTAGCCGCTGAGCCGCAGACGACAACGCGACGACGGCCGAGGCGGTGCGAGTGCACAGCACACCAGCAGCCATGGCGTACAGCCCACTCCGGCACATAATGCCCAGTGCGTGTGTGCAACTGAGTCGTTCGAAGGCCAAAGCACAGCCGTACAGTCGTACCTAGCCGCACGTCTACTTTGCTGAAGCAGCTGAGATGGCTCCCGATCGATCGATGGCTCCCGATCGATCGATCGACGGATGCACGCGAGCAGAATTCTTATTTTGACCCACACTTTGACGCCTCTGCCGCTGCTTGGCTTCTTCATATCTAGGTCAGCTGCTGCACCAGCTTCAGCCTCCTCCTCGTGCCCTCGGGCTCTCTACGGACCAAATTAGCTGCTCCATTCCTGCGCTTAAAGACCGCTGGCAACAGAAGCCCCCGACTCGATTATGGTTCTTACTTTTCATCTGTTTCGCCAGATGAAACCTGTTGGCTACCGTAGCTCACCGAAAGCCGCTTAGGTTTGAGTTTGAGCTACAGAAAACTCTCCTGCATAACACCCACTTACTCTTCAGGGCGATGTAGAATTAAGAGGCGGAGTTACCAGTCGCAGTTCGTGTAGGTAGTAATTAAGGAACCGCTCGTAATCTCTGGGGCACTCGTAGTCTGGCTGACACAGAATTGCAGCGTTCCCGTTCAGAAACCGGCCGACTAGCGGCGCTGACCGGCGACCTACGAGGGCCGCAGAGCCCGAGCATTCGGTGGATCGAGCTCTGCGGAGCTGATCGCTCCGCAGAGCTCCGGTGCGAGCCGCCGCCGAGGCACGCTGAGAGGCCCCCCAATGCATTGGCGCCGATCGCAGACCAGCGGTGCTTGGTTTCGTCGAGATCGTAGCGATATCAATAATTATTTAGAGAACTCGGAGAGCCGATTCTCTTTCACTTTACACGTACTGCCGTTAAGGAAACAGGACAGACCTCGTCCGGACTACCTACGACTCTACCTCCTCCTCCTCGCTGCCCGGACGCCGGAAGCGGAGAAAAGTCTACGAGAAATCCCAGCCCGCATCGCTGCACGGATAGCTCCAGCCTGCGGCCTCTCGCTGCGCCGTCGCCTTCACTTCGGCCCGAGCGCCGCCCCAACATCCGTCGCATCCGTCCACATCCGTCGCTCTCCGCTCGGTTATACGGCCTCGCCGACACAGTACGCAGACTGCGACGCAGAAGGCCGGGGCAGCCGGGGATGCTTCTCGACGCAGTGCGTCCTCTTAGCTGAGCTACCTCTCCGAAAACTTCTCTTCGCACACGACCGATTGGCACTTGTACTGGAGCCGAACGCACAGCCGACGCCGCCGCCGCACCAAACGTCGGTGTGGAGGCGGCGGCGGCCCGTGCCCGGTACGACCTGGCGTAGCCGTCGGCCGGCTAAAATTGAGGGCGAATGCATCGTCAACAAAAGAGCCCGCACGGTGGATGACAAATGAGAGAATATCCGCTCCGCTTGGCTAAGCTGCTGGCGGCCTGTCGGAGGAACGCGGCGCACGCACCGGGGGCGCCGAACCCGGAGCGAGTGCGCTCGCGACCAGCGTCCTCGCCCGCTCGCCCCCCTGCCGCCGATTGGCTTCGCGAGGGGATCTAGACCGGGCTCCGAACCCCGCTCCCATCGACGCCGTCGTAAAATGTCCGCCGGCTCCATCTGGCGACGAAATCCGACCCTGCCTGGCTGCGGGCTGCTCGACGCGCGTCCCTTCTTCGTCAGCAGGCCGAGGCAATCGGACGGAGCGCCGCGGCGGCGGCCAGCGGCGAGCGCCACCGGCGACCGCCGCTGGCCGCCGCCGCAATCGAGGCGCGCGCGGACGGATGCGACTCACCGCGGCCGGCCGCTGCACTTGCGCGCTGAACTCGCGGCGGTGGTGGCGGTGGCTTCGCCTGCGCGCTCACCTGACTCGAGGGGTGTGCGACCAGGCAGCAGACGGACGGACGACCGGCGCGGCCACGAGCAAGCGACGCGCGCGCTCGCGCGCGGCGGCGAGCGCGGCTCGCCGCCGCCCGCAGCGGCGATGCCCGGCTGATGTTGCAGCAGCAGCAGCAGCAGCAGCACTCACACTGACCGCGCGCCGCGAGTTGAAAGAACGTCGTCAGCAGAGCCGCCAGCAGTAGACTGCGTCGAAGCGGCGGCATTCGACCGGCGCCGGTTCGACTTCTGCGGCTCCGACTACGCGGCCAGAAATCCCGGCTCTCCGCGGCCGCCGTCTCCGCCCGCCGTCATCGCCGGCCGCGGCGAATGCCGTGAGCGTCACAGCGTGACCGAGCTGGCCCCGCCCCCTTCTGCAGACTGAGGGGCGGGCAGTTAGCGGCGGAGCGCACAGGACGCGCCCGGAGGCGGCGCAGCTGTCGAGCGGCGCATGTCCACACTCGAACCCATCGCTGACTGCGGTCAGTTGATCCTCTTTCTTGCAGCGTTCCCGCGAGTACTCACTCATCATCTTCAGTCGAGTTGTATCAAGTGCCAAGTTAAAAGTGTGGGAAACCAACGATCCACACTGAACTAATTACTGAACCTTTGCAAGACAGCAGAACCAACGAAACATTGGTCGTCTGCAGGGATCGCTATGCTGCTTGTGCTTGCAGGCCACATCGAGCTGCTCTGCAGTGTGTTTTTATAGCTGAGTCGTAACCGATGTGACTGTAATCCTAACTCCATAATAAATGCTCGAACTTGGATTGTGGAAGCAGTATATAATATCAAGAGAACTTGAGAACCTACCCTTACCTGAATATATTGGCAAAAATGGGAGCTTCCCCTATTTGCAATCTGCCTCCATCAACGATGTGAGCATCTGCTCGTGTAGTGCCGTTGTCCCGACTCGTAGTAGTGCTAGTGATGACGGGAATGTCACTGCCCTAGCTCTGCTAGATCTTTCAGCTGCCTTCGACACCATTGATCACGATGTTCTACTTGAATGATTGAGAACAACGATCGGTCTGGCAGACGAAGCACTGGCGTGGTTTAAGTCGTACTTGTCTGATCGTGTTCAATTCGTGTCGTGTGGGGGGTCAGGTCTCACACACGAGATGGGTCACCTGTGGAGTCCCTCAAGGGTCTGTCCTCAGTCCCTTACTGTTCTCCATTTATACTCGACCTCTGGGAAAAGTGATTAAGGCCCATGGAATAGGATATCACTTTTATGCTGACGATACTCAGCTGTATTTTTAATTCAAACCATTAAAATCTGCTGCAGCAATGGTTAAACTGAATGCTTGCCTTGCCGACACTCGACCCTAGGTGTCGGAAAACTTCCTGAAACTAAATGACGATAAAACCAAACTGCTGCTCATAGGACACCCTAAGCAGCGTGTGGCTAGATTAAAGACTTTGCTCTTCTAATAGGTGCTGCTGTTGTGCAACCATGACCACGTGCTCAAAATTTAGCTGTCGTTTCCGACAGCTACCTAAATTTTAAAGGCTTCATTCAGAAGATTGCTTCTACAGCTAGCCATCACGTCAGATCCCTATCTAAGATTAGGAGCTGTCTTCCATCGCGGAGTGGCTTTCAAAAAAATCCAACTAACTCCTTAATTTTGTCTCGGCTTGATTATTGTAATTCCCTTTTGGCTGGGCTACTGAAAACAACAATTTAAATATAGTTCATTTGTATAGCGCCCCAAGAGAACATAATCTCTATTCAGGCGCTTCACATCTGCCTCCAGGCTCGAGCCCATGACCTCAGCCAGACCTTGGTCGGGGGGGGGGCGGGCGAGCACCTTAGAAACTAGGTCACTACAGCTGGCTATGCATATGGCTGCAAGGCTAGTTTTCAAGTCCCGTAGGTTTGAACACGTGTCTTCTTTGACCCACAAGGCCCTCCACGGCTTGGCTCCTCCGTACCTAGCTGAACTGTTCCACCAGTGTCAGACTCTTCGTTCCCAAAGGTCCTGCCTGGACAATAAATTAGCTGTTTCAGTCCTCCGCCGAAAGACCTCTGGCGACAGAAGCTGTAGCTCTGCAGGTCCTAGACTGTGGAACTCGCTTCCACGATTCTTACGCAACGACAACTTCTCTCCTGCTGCCAACTATGTCTCATCCTTTCCAGCGGTGCTGAGGTGCTACTTCCATCCTACTCACTACCTCAACTGTTCTCCTGACTCTGCTATGCTTCCCACTTTCTCTTTGTTGTGCGAGATGAAGTCTGTTGGCTACCGAATGCGTACCGAAAGCCGCTTAGGCTGTGAGTGTGCTATACAAAACTCTCCTGCGTAACAGCCACATGGTCTTTATGACTTTGTGGAGTTACAGACGGAGATATATTACATTACATCACATTATATATGCAGTGACAACAGTAGCGTTGCCCCGAAAAATTATGAGGGATTTACGGTAGAGTGTACTCGACTGCAGCGTTTGCCCCCCACTGCTGTCAAATTCTGCATCAAGGGATATTGTAAGTTTGAAATGGGGTAAAATTATGCCAATAAACTTTGAATACATTGCTCAATTAAAGTTTTCAAATCAGATCATTCCTAATCCGATTAGTTGGCATATTGTAGCTTATTGCAGTTGATTTTAGGGTTATTAGGGGCCGCTGCAGTCGATTGTGGTGCATGTCATGAGAACTATAGTGGTAATTGAAGTGAATTTCATGGATGGACGATGGATGGACGCATTTTGCTTTGAGCGCATAATTTATGCATGCCACCGTTAGTCGCCCTATGGATGCACGGGTACTGCGAAAACCCTTGTTGATGCTAGACTTTAGCTTTCACTTCACGCCGACCGTTTGTGAGTCGGCAAACGGATAAGTGTAAGCTAGGGCTCAGTCATGCAGTTAGACATTGCTTGCTACATAACCGGCATTAGCGGCATTAGCGGCCATCATCATCATCATCAACAACAACAACAGTCCAATTTCTTTCATCAGTTCTGGCTGCAGTGACTCATGCTCGCATAGCCATGCCAGAAATTCTGGTCGTGCCCGGCAACTGTGTGGCTACGGGTCCCAGTGTTTATTTAAAAGATGTTTACATTTTCGCTAAATGAACACTTTATGAGATACCTCCTGTTTAGATTTTTTTCTCTAAAACCTAAACATTAAACTCCAAACCCTTAGGTCATACGCACACAGCGCTCGTAACGGTGCAGCGTCTCAGCATCGACGCCCGACGACTTCTGCCGGTGACGTGACGCCGTTGCGCTGCAACACGCAGGCGCTGCACCAATGCACGCAGGTGCACGCCGGCAGTAGCAGGAGCACGGCAATGACGACGAGCGCTCACACCTTCAGATATCAAGTCTGCATCCGTAATGTAGACAGGTCTATTTGACAACAGCGGACGGCTACAGGCGTTCAACAGCGGCGGCCTCGACGAACGCCAATGGCTCTCTGGCCTCTGAGCTCAAATCGGCTCCGATGCCGAACCCTGAATCGCAACTGCCCCTGAATCTCAGGGCGCCAGCTTTTTATGCGGCCTCGCCCATAAGCTATCGCGTAATCGCATAATCGCGAAAAATGGTTATCCGCTTTAATCCGGCTGGTTCAGCTGGCGCCGTCATTTCAATACATCCCTAAACGCTGCACCAAAAATCCTAAACGCTAAGCAAAAAACTCTAAAACGTGTTTATTTAGCATAAATATAAGCAGACGCTGGCGACTAGGTTTATTAGCCCGCTATAGACACTGTGCCCGTAGCAGAAATGGACCTGGCTCGGTGCATAGACAACGGCGTACTATTGTAAGTTGCCCGATAAGGCCGAGCCTTCCCAATGGCCACCTGCAACTCCATTTACAAATAATAATAAATAATTTATTTGATTAGCACCTTAAGAGAACTTAATCTCTATTCAGGCGCTTCACACGTGCCACGGGGCTCGAGCGTACGACCTCGGGCATCAAGAAGACATTCACCTTGACCTTGGCCGAGGCGAGCACCTTGGCCGCTGAGCCAAACTAGCTCGCCGTCTCAACCGACGGCATGGCGGCCGCAAACTCGGGAGGCTTGACCGGCCTAAGTTTACGTCAGTCTAGCTGTAGTTGCAGCTCGATGTGGCACTAAGCCGAAGCCAAAAGTATGTCCTCCCAATTCAAGGCCTCGCTACCGCACTGGCTCCACGTAAAAAGCGAGACGCTATCGGGGCTACGCTTCGCGCGTGCTAAGTAAGCACTCGTGCTCGGCGGGCGGAGTCGCACTGCGGCGGCGGCGGCGGCGGCGCCGCAGTGCGACTGCCGAAGCGAGCGGTCAGCGACCACAACAACGAAAATAATAGCAATAACACAATAACAGTACGAATATTGTATAGCGCCACGAGAGAACTCGATCTCAGGTGCTTTACACCTCTAAGAGAAGCAATAACTAATAGTTAAATGACAAGACGAGTATCCAGCTTAGGCAAACATGTAAAGGCATGCCAGAGAGCGACTGCGGTAGCGTAGCTCCGCTCACGGACCCGGTCGCCGCCAACCTCTTTCGTGTCTCTTCCGATGAGGTCATCTGTCTGAGCCCTCTTCCCCCGCTCCGCCCGCCCCACCCCGCCCCTGCCCCGCTTTTCCGATCCGGCATTCCCTTCGAGCCACCGGGCCGGGCTAGGCAGACTGCCGCGACTGTGCAGAGCGCTATCGGGAGGTAGCGAGGTAATCGTAGCGTAGTCGTTGCCGTAGATCCGCCCCGCTGCTGCGGCCGCTCAGTCCAAGTCGCCCACTATGGACGTGCCGTCCCGCCGCGCTGCAGCCGCTCACAACTCGCACTTCCTTTTGTGAGTGCGCGCTCACGTTTCGGCCACGCCGCGGCGCCGCGCGCCTGGGCGTCCGCGCGTATTCGCGCGCAGCCGCTGAATCGGACAGGATCCAGCTGCGTCGCCGCCGTAAGTGACTCGGCAATAGCTTCCGAATCGCTACATCACTGAATGCGTGCCACCGGCGGCCGCCGCAGCCGCCCGACGCGATCTTGGTGCGCTCGGGGGCCGACGACGCACAGTGGACGCACGTTCGTCGACGACGCTGCCTGCGGCCAAGCTCGCGCCTCACCCGTCGACTCTGTGGGCGTGCACCCAGTCACGCAACGAAAACCTCAAAGCGTTGGCCTCGCAGATCCCGGCCTAGTGCTCGCGCCCGAAAACGCGCGGCACAGCCGAGAGAGCGCTTCGACTTCCGGCTCTCCATTGTACACCGGATGCGGTGGCGCTAGCCAGCCACGGCGTCGGCGTCGGCGTTCTGAAGAGCGCGAAGGCGCCGAGAAAGCGGCAGCGGCGGCTATCGGCGGCTATCGGCGGCTATCGGCGGCTATCGGCGGCTATCGGCGGCTATCGGCCGACGAAAGATTTCTCGCGGCCGCGAGGCTAGTGATGCTGCGCTGCGCGCGTCCCAGGATCGACGCGCAGTGACATGTCTAAGAAGCCTGGCCGCGGTCTGCTCGCCCGGCTCTGTCCGTGCTGCGTGCGCCCGAGCAAGGCGGGCGAGGAGGACGAGAAGAAGCCGGACACGAGCGCGGCGGCCGCGCCCAAGCGCCGAAAGCGTCGAGAAGAGGAGGCCGAGCCCGAGGAGGGCGACGAGCGCCGCGAGGTTATCAAAGGCGACTACGACAACTGGCCCAACCGCGTCAGCAACTGGCGCGTGGAGCGCCGGCCAAAGAAGCTCACTCCACATTCGTTCGGGTGCGTTCGGGAGCGCGAGCTCGCTCTCCCACTCTCCGTCTACCTCTGTCTGTCTACCTCTACCTCTGTCTGTCTCTCTCCCCCGCCTCTCTCTCTCTCTCTCTCTCTGCCTCTCTCTCTCTCTCTCTCTCTCTCTCTCTCTCTCTCTCTCTCTCTCTCTCTCTCTCTCTCTCTCTCTCTCTCTCTCTCTCTCTCTCTCTCTCTCTCTCTCTCTGTTTCTCTCTGCCTCTCGCTGCCTCTCGCTGCCTCTCTCTGCCTCTCGCTGCCTCTCACTGCCTCTCACTGCCTCTCACTGCCTCTCTCTGCCTCTCTCTCTCTCCGTCGCTCTGTCTTTCTGTTGCTCTGCCTCTCATTCTCTCATCATCCATCTCTCTCTCTCTCTCTCTCGGTCTCTCCCTCTATGTATTTCTGTTGCTCTGCCTCTCATTCTCTCACTATCCATCTCTCTTTCTCTCTCTCTCTCTCTCTCTCTCTCTCTCCGTCTCTCTCTGTCTCTTTCTGTTTTTCTCTCCGTCACTCTGTCTTTCTCTTTGTCTGTCTGTCTATCTCCGTCTTTCTATCTGTCTGTCGGTCTCTCTCTCCGTCTCCCTCCGTCTGTCTGTCTGTCTGTCTGTCTGTCTGTCTCTCTCTGTCTGTCTCTCTGTGTCTCTGTCTCTCCCTGTCTCTCTCTCTGCCTCCCCGTCTCTCTCCGTCTGTCTGTGTGTGTCTGTGTGTTTCTCTCTACGTCTCTCTCTGTCTCTCTCTGTCTCTGTCTCTGTCTCCCTCTCTCTCTCTCTCTCTCTCTCTCTCTCTCTCTCTCTCTCTCTCTCTCTCTCTCTCTCTCTCTCTCTCTCTCTCTCTCTCTCTCTCTCTCTCTGTCTCCTTCTGTCGCTCTTTCTATCGCGGCACCGCAGCCTGTCAGAAGCGGGTGGGGCACGGCGCGAGTCAGCGTCAGGTAAGAATGCGCGGCGCCCGTCGCTAGGGGAAGAGGGTTAGTTCTGCTTGGTCGCCACGGCGGCTCCGTAGAGCTGTCGTGAACGATGTCACGTCCCTCGCGTAGTCACGAGTCGACCGGACGGAGAGATCAGGCGGCATGCGGATGACTCCGCGCGGCGCCACGTAAGAGTATTGCGATCTTCGACTCAGGGTGGCAGCGAGCAATTCTCGGCTCTCGAGCGATATGAGGACACAGCCCGCCCGACAGTCACAAATGACGCGACGCTGAGCGCCAGTGATTCAACGGCGTCTCAGAGGGGAGGCAACTGCGGTCGTCGTCGTTAGACTTCGGAGTTGAAGCAGCGGGTGGTGTGCGTAGCCAGATTTTAGAGGATGTAGGGCTCCTGAAGGTGGCTCCATACCACGTGTCCATACCGTAGTTATGCAGCCAGCTCCATTTACAGCATATTGAAAGTACCCGTAAAGAGATTCGGTTCTCTCAGGATGATATGATAAGGGCATTATTCTTGTTATTATTATTATTATTACTATTAATTTGCTGCTAAGGGCAGCGGTATCGAAAAGTAAATACGTCGATTGGACATCAATCCTCCCTTTCTGGTACGATCTCATCTACGGTAGGCGCAAGCTTCAGGGCCGGCCAGCAAGCGGGATAAAATAACAATAATAGTAATAATAACAATAATCTTATAGCGCCCTCAGAGAACTGAATCTCTCTCTAGGCGCTTTACAGATGCTGCAAAGAGGCGCCAGGAGCGATGAATGATGTAAAGGGGTTGCCAAAAGCACAACGTACACAATGACCCGTGCAGCACCGCGTAATGCAGGCCTTGGCCAGAAGATTTTCTAAAGGGGCGCTTAATCTTGCCGTGCGGCGGTAAATGCTAGTCAGTAAAATTCCGTACCAGGTTCAGCCTGCTCGCGTCTGAGGCTGCTCTTAAAAGAATATATTGCTGCCCGTTTCTAGCGCTTAAAGACCGGTAGCGACACGAGCTTCCTTTTGGAACCGTCCATGAACGCGAAACTCGCTTCCGCTTCAAATCTCGCCCCTCCTGCTGCTATCCACTCGTCATGCGCCGCTACTTATGCGCAGCTCACTTCCTGGACTGTCTTACTGGCTTCGCTATTCTTCTCACTTTGTTATTGTTGCGTCAGACGACCTGTGTTCGCACCGAAAAGCCAGTAAGGTTGGGTGAGAGCAGCGGAAAGCTTTTGCGTAAGAGCTACTTATTTCCTTGTGGCTAAGTGGAGTTGCAGATAGAGATATGTTCATAAAAAATGCGCCTCTCTCTATTCAATTATATATATCTTGAAATATGGCTATATATTTATTCATTTATTAAAAATACGTAATAAGTAATACGTTATTTATTTATTAATAGTACATACTAAGTAATACGCTGGAAACGTAGTCGCAAGGTCGCTTTTCCATGCTCTCTCCGGATTAGAAAAGTCAAGTGAAGACGCTTTTTCGCTGAGTAAGCTGAACTTGCATAAATAACCTCGCGAGGTTGGTTTCCCGAGGGCACTTTTCTTATCACAGCAACTTTATGGACACGAAACAACTCATCGCCGTTGACAGGGATCTTTATAGGCCACGGGCTTGGTGCTGCGAAGCGTGTCCCTGCGTGTAATTTGGCAGGAGCTTGAGGAATAATTACGCTACAGCTCGCTCTTTAGTGGACGCAAAGCCTGTGCGCTTTTAGGGAGAAGTAATTACACTTAACGCATCAAAGCTGAGACGAAACAGGTTGCTGAGGTGGGTAGAACATTCGAGAACTTAAAAGGCAACGAAGAATCATCGAAGGACGTTCGTATTGAAATGACAGTGCTGTGTTTAAGGGAGCAGTCTGCTTTGATATTCAGATATTGTGAGAATAAGGTCTGCACTAATACTGAAATGTTGCAAATGACGGTAGTCGATTAGCAGTCACTTTATCATTTCGGATGAAGCTATATCCTTTCAATTTTTCATTACGGTCATGGCATCAATAGGCTACTTAACGCCGAGCTACAAAACTTTTTACATTTGAAAGGCCCTTGCAGGCAGGTGCTCGCCTTTATTGACAGAGCTCAAGACGAATGCATTTGATTCCCGAGTCGGGAGCTCAAGCATTGAGGCATATGTGACGCACCTATATAGAGACAAAGTTCTCTTAGGGCGCAATACAAATTAATGTTTTTCCCAGTAGCACATTTACTTAATCTGAGTGCTATCACCTTATATGCTTTTGCCTGGTTGTCGAAGCGTTACACTTGTCTGCTTTTGGATGTTTTTCTAAGCACGATGCCAGTGCTTATTATTAAATCTTGGTTGTTGCTCTCTAGTAGCGATATTCGTAGCACCAGAATAGAGATTCGGTTCTCTTAGGGTGGTACTAAAAGACTTATTATTGTTATTAATATTATCCTTATGGTGGCTATTATCATTCTCATTAACACATGTACGACTTGCGCTAACAGCTGACACATCAATTCCGGCTGAGAAGTCCCAGTTGCACCCCTATCCAGGAAATCCAGTCCGATGCAAGCTGACCCATTGTACGTCACTACGTCACTACGTGTTATAGCGGCGGCTTAAGTTTAGGAGACACCGGGAAGTCTTGGTGGCGTCGCCTGCGCCTCGTCGTCGCCTCGGTAGCGGCAGTGGTACCGGTGGCTCGGTGGTGCGGCGGTCGCTTTTAAGAGGAAGCGGCAGCTCGTTGGCCGACTCGTACGGCTCTGCCCGCAGCAGCAGCAGGTCGAAGAGCGCGCGCGCCTCGTCGGCCGGCGATAAGGGCGCGCGTGACCGGCAGCTCGGCTGCTTTAAGCCTAGCGACAAAGCAAGGCTTTTTGGACGCGGAGCTAAATCTCGCTCCTCTAAAGCACACCAGCACCGAGGCCTACTTCAAGGTTCAGTACTTTACTTGCTGTTTTTATGTTACGGCTAGCCGATCGAGCAGCCTCACTTGCGTAGCTGCAGACGAGCCTCCGTAGCCACGTGTCACCTTGCCGTGAAGTTGGCAATAAAGGATTGCCCGCTGCAAGACTCGAACCCACGACTTGAAGCGCGAAGATCGAGCACCCTATGAGTAACTACTTTGGCAATTTAATCGGCGTCCCACGAAGTAGGACGTCAGCCTGGTGTGGGTTGGAGGAGGGGGATTATCGGAACCGACTGATAAGCCACCTGTACTTAAATCGAGCGCCACCTCTTTACCCTTGGTCATTTTGGCCTCAGCCATGTGTGGTCTTGACAAGTCCTGAGCGCAGGTCGCGTGCTGCACTTGGCCCAAACGGCTGCGCGTTGTACTATGCGGGATGGCCTTGGTTATTTAAGTGACTTTTAACTTCACACTGTTTGCAAGGGTCCGCTCAAACCAGGATACAGATTATAATCCTCCAAAGGCTTCAATGAGATTGCTCAAGTGAGCCAGAGGCCAGCAGCTCAGCGCTACGGCGGCGGCGGCGGCGGCGGCGGCGGCGGCGGCGGCGGCGGCGGCGGGGCAAGAAGGAAGAGGAAGGCTGGCCTAGCTGGCTCTGAGAGAAGGCCAGCAAAAAGGTTATTTACCTTTATCTTCGATGAGCGTTTAAGGCTAGTGCGCACAGGTCTATGCTTTTTAAACTATTGTTCGAGAGTGAGAGCTGCCCTTAAGAGTTGTCTCTATTTCGACTATTGCATTCCCGTTCAGTGCTAAAATGTATCGCAAGCTGCACGAGCAGCTTGCGATTCAAATAACCTCGCCACAACGTCGTCAACGCCTTTAAAACGGGAAAGCGGTAACTGCAGTTTAACCAATACTAAACCCTGACGGTTAAACTCTGAACTTGTACGCAGTTATATATAGTTCGTTAGGATAGCACCCTATGAGAACCTAATCTGTATCCAGGCACTTAAGATATGCCTCAGAGCTCAAGCCCACGACCTTGATCATCAAAGGCGAGCATCTTAGGGGGCGGAAGCTAACTCAAAACGTGTTCTTAATGTACACACATAGACATACATACCTGCATACATACCTGCACACATATCTGCATACATACCTATATACCTCCCTACCTACCTACCTACCTACCTACCTACCTACCTAAGTACATATATACACACACACACACACACACACACACACACACACACACACACACACACGCTTACATACATACATACATGCACACATACATGCGTACGTACATGCAAACGTACATACACGCACGCGTGCATCCATACATGCAGGCATACATACATGTATACATACATACATACATACATGTATGCATGCATGCATGCATACATACATACATAGACATCTCTGGTTCCACGTCACCTGGAGTATAGATATGCGCCGACGTATTAGTCGAGCGGCAATCCCGAAACTTCTCTTTAGCTTCAAGCAAAGTCTAGGTTCCGTCTCTTTGGTAACAACGCAATCCCGGGTCCGACTATGGCGATGTGTCGCACCTCATTGCTCAGCTTCCCGATACGTGTTCGGGGTGGCGATTGCGATGTGCTCGGCCACGCTTACCTATTGTTCGCAGCCGCAGGACGCTGCATTCGCGACAGATCGTTGCGTGGCCGCACTACTGGCTGATCTCGCACAGGCAAAACTCGCTGCCTATACGAAGCCCAAAAAAGTTACTATTCCCGCGTCTCCTAATAATCATAACATAATCATTCATTTTATTAGCATTATTATCCATTACTGTCATTCTTAATATTCGCACGCACACACACACACGCACATATATATGTGTGTGCACACATATATGTATGCAGTGTGTAATATTCATAAACACTTAAAACCGCGAAGTGACTCTGTTTTGGGGTCGTTAGTAAAGGGTCGATTAAGACCAGCCTGTGTGTTTACATTTATTCGACCGCCGCTGCAGATCCGTCACCCTCGACGTCGCCGATGCGAATAGCCAGACGAAGCTGTCGCCGACGAAAAATGACGCGACGGCGGCGGCCGCCGCCGCAGGCGCTAAGGGTTCGACAAAGGGAGCCGCCACTTGATTGGACGGTCGCGTCCGCACCATCTTGACGCACGTTTCGCGTTCGGCTCGCGAGTGACGCCGGACGCCGGCCACCACTCCGCCCCTCCCCTCCCCGCTGCCCGACCGCAAAGTCCAGCTCGCCCTGTTCCTAGGGTCGAGCTAGGTTTTTCTTTTTTTTTTGTATGGTTCCGGAGATGCGTTTTCGTGCTACAGAGTCTATGGTACGGTAGCACGGCAGCGTCCAAATATGCGCCACGCTTACTAGGCTAGTTTCGCGGTCGGACGGCAGAGTCCGAGCCTGGCTGCAATCTCGCACGCTTACGCCAGCAAATAAATGTTCGTCGAGTCGGCATCCAACCTTATTCGTGGTTAGTTGCAACGCTCTACAGGTCCGCCTTCATCGTGTATTCATTCACTCAGTTCATTTTTCTTTTCATTCGCTTATTCATAGAAGTCAGTTGCATGGCCGATGGTCAACACCTCAAAGAGCTGGTGTGCTCGGTGGACGTCAGATTTGAAGGCATGCGCGATTCACCATTTGCAGACGGTCGAGCCTGCAATTAACAGAAAACAACGCTGCGGACAGCCGGATAAAAAAAAGCAAAGGCACTCGAAGGGATTACAACCGCGGGCGGTCATAGCATGTCAGGCGGCATTGCACGGTGCTCAGCCGACTAGACGCTTGCCTCAATCCTCGCTTTCTTGGAGCCCTTCCTAGTGCTGGACAAGTAGAAAACTAGCAAAAGCACGAAATCGAGGAAATGGATAAATCTCGTGACGAAGATAAATTGGAGCTTAGAGCGGTGAATGGAAGCTGAAGCGAATCGACTACGTAGCTACCGGGAATTGGACAAGATGGCGATATCCGGGCAGGCCGCGAAGCTGACTTACGTAATGTTACCGTGGGCGTTTATAGCGTGCGTCATCATTTTGGAAATAATAATAACAAGAATAAGCCATTGATATAGCGCCTTAAGATCAATAAATCGGTCTAGGCACTTTACATTTGCTGCAAAGGAAGCCTGTCAATCGCTTAGTGATAACGCGACAAGTGTCAGAACGCAATAGTACACGAAGGACAATTCACAGGATCCCAGGATATGTTGTAAAGAACAGGGGCTTTTCTAACTATTTTTTAAATGTCGTCTCTACCTCTGTTCCTCGGCGTTGATTTTTGGCCGGAATCCGGTTTTTAAAAGAACTCGTAAAAAGTCACGTCCCTACCTTTCTTGGCGGCCATTTACGGTAAAGTAAGGAGTTCCGCTAAAGCCACAACGAGACTGCCGTTCCCAACGTTCGCGCCTCCGTCGGCCATTTAAATGCGCATGACATCTTCAAATGACTCAAATGTGGCTGCGACTACCCACGGCGACGCCATCGCAGTCTGCAGGCATCCGGCTAGGATGGAATGGAAATGTGTCACCTGATAGGTCACTCTAGGCAGACATTGACAGCGGCCGACTTTTTTTCTACCGGACGTGCGATTGGCTAAGTTAAAATTTTCCGGTTATCGCTGCTAATAAATGCCTTCACTCTTTCCAAAGGCGTACCATTGATTTCGGCAGAGTTCTGCCTCGTCACGCCCGGCCGCGTCCCGCCGTCCGCATGATGTTTGATTCTATAGAGAGGCACGCCGCACGGCCAGCCACCGGGCACGCCCTTTTCGGGTTGGCTCTTGGGAGCGGCTGCTGCAGTACAGCCATCTTCGATTTGCATATGAGCCCTCGTAGGCACAGCTGTTTTTCAAACGAGACTCGTGAAGAGAGAGAGAGAGAGCGATAGAAGCTGAGCAATAATAACAATAATAATAACAATAACAATGCATTTGCATAGCGCCCTAAAAGAACTTAATCTCTATTCAGGCGCTTCACATATGCCACGGAGCTCGAGCCGATGACCTCGGTCACACCTCGAGATCCATAACCAGTGGACCAAACCAACGCGGAGTGAGGAGGGAGCTGTGTCGAGGAAGCTCGAACCACACGCAGGTGCACGCAGCAGCGTGGACGCTGCTGGACGGGGGGGGGGAGGGGACTTGAGTCTCAGCAGCAGCTCTTCGCCCTCGCCTCCGCCCTCGCCTTCGCCCTTTGTTAATTGATGACGCCACTCGATGCGCCCTAGGCTCCATTGCGTTCATTTGCATACTACTGCAGCTCTTCGCCTTCGCGCTTGCCGCCCGAGTGTTTCGCACAGCCGCCGTCGAATGGTAGTCGAGTGCCGACGGCTGGGCTTCATTATTCAGAGCCAAACCGTCGGCGAACGAATAGGAACGACTTTTGCGGATCGATCGCTGAGAAGCGCTCTATCGGCGCAGTCGCGGCGCAGGCGCAGTCGCAGCGAGCGCCGATAGAGCCGAGCGAACGCGTCGAATCTTGCTGCAACGCGCAGCATTTTACCGGAAGCGCACAAAACGCGGTAGCGCGTCGGGGAGGGGCGGGGTTATCGACGAGCCTCAGTCGCGTCGCGTCGCGCATTCCGCGCGCCGGACGGGGGCTCCTCTAAGGCGACCCCAAGCCCGAGCGGGGATCCTGTCGCGAGGCCGCCTGGGGGCCGGAGGGGAGCAGATATCTGCGCCGCTGGTGACGTGAGAGGGAGGGAGGGAGGGAGGGAGGGGTGCTGCTGCGACCCGGCCAGTCTTTGCCTAGCCCTGCCATATGCTATCACGTTGTGAAGTTTCTCACGCTGCGCCAGGACGTCAGCGCGGGGCGCACGGGCTGGAATTCGGCCAGTAAGCAGTGCGCTCTCGCTTGGATTCGACCGAGAGATCAGAGGCGGATCGAGAGATTAACCGGATGCGGCGCCGCCGTCGCAACAGCGGCTGCGCTTCGCACCGAGGCCTCTAGCATTCTGTCGGCCATTTCCCGACAGCGCGTTAACCTTGAAGGCGGCTGCGAAGCATGAAAAAAAAGCCGCACGAACGTCTGTTGGCAGGCGCTGCAGGAACAGCTCACGCAGCTGGAGCTGCGTCGGACTGATCGCCGGCGTCACGAAGGAGGTGCTATACATGGCGCAGGAATCGCCTCGGCGTGCGGTCGCTGAGCGAAGCACCGGCAACATGGTGAAGTAGTGGCATCTGTTCAAAGGCGTAAAAATTCTGCAAGATGGCTTTTTCGCACAGTCGGCGGTAATTTAACAAACAGAATGTAACGGCTTGCATTTCCGACCAGAGTGAGGTTGCAAACTCGGCGCTCGTAACGGTATTAGTGTGGGGATGACATCGCCGCCATCTTGTTCGGCCCCAGCTGGACCCGCATCGCTTGGTCAAACCAATGGGCGAGCTGCATGCGAGCAGACGCATCGCAACGAGATCGTATTCGCTGACAAAGCGGGGTATCGATTCCGAATGGCCGCCGGATCACGTGGCCCTATCGGCGCTACAGCCGACGCTCTCTGCCAGTTTGCCGGCCCGAGCGGCCGCTATTCTTTCCGTCTCTCTCTCTCTCTCTCTCTCTCTCTCTCTCTCTCTCTCTCTCTCTCTCTCTCTCTCTCTCTCTCTCTCTCTCTCTCTCTCTCTCCCTCCCTCTCTCTCTCTCTTCATTCAGCTGCTCTGGAGCAGCCTAAATGACGTCAACGAGTATCTAACTTTACCAGTAAGTGCGCCAGCGTCGCCACTCGCTCGCCAGCATCGAATGCGGCCGTCGCCGCTAACGTAACCCGTATATGGGGCTTTATTCACCTTTCGCCCTTCTCTTTTGTCACACTCGCACGCGAGCGTACCCCCCAAACACTAGTCCCACACAATATCCAGCCGAAACGCGACACATACCGGTGAAGCTCCGAGTCTTGGAATGGCTGCCAACGACTTGACAGCGAAGCACTAATGCACGCAGGAAGCAATGCCAACAGTAGCGGAACGCGACCCCGACAAAGTGCACTTTACTTAATATACTTAATATTGCAAGTCTGTATTCGCTACGGAGAGAAGTCTAAATGAACCACGTGGTTGCAGATTGAAGACGTTCAGCAGCGGCCATGCGAAGGACGTGCGGCACTTTTTCATTTTACTCATTAAAATTTAATCATCATCTGACCGATGCCGAGGCTCCCTGAGCACAACTGGCTGTCTATTACACCGCTCGGGCTTTTATGCAAGGAGGAACGTAGTTCGCTCGTCGTCTACGTGTAGGCACTGAACACGTGACTCGGTGCTGCCCCTGCGCCGAGTCACTCCGCACCAACTCCGGCAGTCCAAGGTGGCGGGGTTCGAATCCGCTACGCTTGCTTCCGGTTCCAACCGGCGCGGCTGTAGGTCAAGCGGAAACCTGTCGCACGCGTGTCAGAGACAGAGGCGCTGGATCCGGCTTTGCGGGATTCTCTCGCCGTGGTCCGTCGACGAACTCGTTGAAGAAACTGCTGCAGAGAATCTCAGCAGATACTCTATTCCATCGAGTTCTCGCCGCTGGGAGGGCCGAATGCCGCGAGCGGGGTCGCATGCTCAGCGGATCCTCGTGCCTCTCTTCCAATGGAACTCACTCGCGGTCAACGCGGTCGCCGGTGTGAACCGTGAACGACATTGCGGCTGCTGTTAAACTCGTTTGGTGACTTATCGACACACTGCGGTTAGAAATCACAGAATCGGCTCCTTATTCCTGCTGCGCAGGAATAAGGAGCCGATTTAATTAGCCGAGAAATGGCTAGCGACGCCTCAATCGGACCGTTACTCCAAAAATACTGGCTTGGAATTGGAGCTCTGTGCGCGCGAGAAGCTCTGTAGGCGCCGAAAGAGGCGCCCTTCCAGGACTGGCGGACTCCTCGGAAGCTGTCAGCATCGCGAAGCTTGCGTCAAGTGTGCAAAATCGGGCAGACCCCAGTAGTCTTAGCTCCGCAAGCATGCTTCAGATTTCTTTCAAAATAAAATGCAGCCTTTTCTGGAAGTGGAATCTGAGTCTGCCCGCTGAAAAAGCGCCAATAAGATTGGGCTTTTGAGCCCTTAAAAGATGGTCTATTTATCGGGCAAACGTTGAAGACTTATATATATATATATATATATATATATATATATATATATATAGTTCATTTATATAGCGCGCCAAATGAGAACTTAATCTCTATTCAGACGCTTCACATATGCCTCGGGGCTCGAGCCCACGACCTCGGCCAGACCTACGTTGGGGCGAGCACTTTAACCACTAGGCCAAACCAACTCGGCGTCTTAATGTCTGCACACGAATTTGGTTTTCCGCGCGCCACTCGGAAGCCTATGCAGACGCGGTCTAAAACAGTCGGTCACCCACCCTCCATTTGCTGAGCCTGAAGCTATTCACCCGACAGTAGTACGTGACACTCCCTCCCCGCCACCAAAAAATTCGTGTAGCCACCCTCTGAACAATAGTGGTAATATTATAGTGCTACCAAGTTTTTGTGTAATGTCTATGAGAACTGAATCACTATTAAGGCGCTTTACAACTCTCTGCGTGAGAAGCAATAACCACTACTTAATGACAAGCAAAGTATCGCGGTTAAGCAAGTATACAAAAGCACACAAGACCCTCACACGAGCCGCTGGTCTGTAAGGCTCTTGGTAAGTTGCATGAGCTCAATCATGACCAGGTAAACTAAACACATTGAAAAAAATTTATATATTTTATTGAAAAAGGACAAATTTAATAGGGTGCTATACCAAAGCATACTACTCTTGCCCTTAGACACAACGTGTACAGTTTTGTAACGCACCAGCCCACAAAAAAGACAGCTCATTCTCGGACCGAGAAAAGGCTGTGCAAAACAGTCGGATTTCTAGGTTCGTTTTCAATGTCATCAAATCCAGAATTGACTTACTGCTGTCAGTCGGTAGCGAGTTCCAAGCTTTGCGTGTGCTTTGGATTAGTAGCTTTAATTTAATAATAGAAGCCCAATATTAAATACTCAAATATTAATATGCTATTAAATTTGATAAATTAATGATTTATTAATTGCTATTAATGTATTAATTAATTTTCCATTGCTGGAGTTTATATTTGGCAGCCCAACCCCGCCCCTTCATCCAAGCCCACCCCAGCTCCACTCCATTCTACGCCCTTAGATCAGCCGCCGCCATCTCGGACGTTTGCCACAGAATAATATATAATTAGAATAATAAGTTATGATAATATAATACAGTAACCTACAATTTATAATCAAATAATTACTAGCAATTTCCAGATCGGATTTGCAAATAAGTACTTCTGCACTTGCACAAGCGTCCCATACAGTACAGAGAAGAATTTGAACAGATCGCTCTCCAGTGGGCGCGTTTTGCGGGCGCTTCATTCATTGTTAGGCCGACGGCAGCCCCACCGCCGTCGTACTGTGGCGACAGACGGCAGCCCACCGCCGCGGCGAACAGCCACTGCTTTGTTCACGCTAATACGAGCCCTACGAAGCACATTGCAGTGAAACACACCGACGGAACGCTCCAGCTCTCAAATCTTCAAGTCTATGAAGGCCTCAAACGCGTACTTCGAACGCATTCTCTCACTCGGGCAGGCACCAGCTGCCCCGGAACTACTGCCTAGGCCCCCTTTATCTGCGATGTTCATCAAGGAACCCAGCTAAAAATGTACGCCAGAGGGTCGGGTCGTAAACGCACATAAAAGGGCAGCCGCCCAATTAAAAGGCCATCGTTGCGTCGCTCGCACGCTGGCGGGCATTCAGTTACGAAAGTCCCTAGACGCGTGGCTATTTTAGGGCTTGCGTTAGAAGAACGATAATTTGATTTCTCATTATTCGATAACGCACTCGGAGTGTTCTCAAGACAACCGGGGAAATTAACCAATTCTACTGCTGGAACCCTAGATACAATACAACTGCTGATAGGGATGCGGAATTCACTGCTCGTCGGTAAGCGGGCACGTTGTCGAGGAGCACCAGCACGCGTCGCCCATGATGCGCGACACGGCTGTACGAAGGCGGGCACCTGCACACAACGGTACAGGTCTAAATCAACAATATCGCTAGGATGAGTTCTAGTAGCACTAATAGTAAAGGGACGCGAAATGAAGCTTACAATCCGGATGGCAATGGACTCGCAGTGTCTGTTCTGCGGTGACCGGCCGGCCCGCCCGCCTGGCCGGCCCCCCCTGTTCCGAAACATCAATAACCAATTGTTTTGAGTTGCGAGTGCTTTGGGGAGATAAACTGCGCGCCGCCACAGTACACGTTTGAACGCGAACAAAAGAACTTCTGCTGAACAGCTACGAGCTGTTCTTCTCATACCTCACCCTGGCTCGCTCCGGTCAAAGTGATGGTTAGGCTCAACTGGATGACCCCCTAGTTGGCCCTATCGTGTATCAGCAACTACAGTCTAGGGGAGCCGTACGAGGGTACAATTTTACTGCAGCCGGCTTTGACGTAAGACCGTCGGCGCTTCGGCGTAGGGCCTTTGATGGCTAAATGTAGTTCTTGTGCAGCGTCAACTTCCCGAGTGAGACGCGAGAGCCTCCCCGTCGAGTCGGAAGGAGCACATCTGCTTGCCGAAGCACGTGGCTGGCCACGTACTTGGAGGTTGTATCCAGTAGTTTTGCAGATACGCAGCTCAGCTCGTGAAGAAACAATTTCTACGCTGTGCAAAGAAGCAATCACGAGAGCTCAGCAGAAAAAATTGCCCGTGAAGTCTACTTCAACATAACGTTCGGAAAAGTGTTCAGAATTCTAGTAAATTATCCGTATAAAGGAGTTTATTGCACGAAACTATTCTGCGTAGAGGACACCGCCATTCTAAGAGCAGAAGACTTTTAATGCCTTTTAGTCAACTAGCTATTGGGTGCCTTGCGAATGCTAGGCTACCCTAGAGGAAATACTAATGAAAAAATAAACAGCACTCGCCGCTATCAACCCCTAGTACATACCTCAAATCCTTTGGAGACCGTGCATTTAGTCCGTATGCTCCCAAAGCCTGGAACTCCCTTCCGACCTGCGTCAGAACATCCCCTGACCTGACCACATTTAAAAAGAATTTAAAAACACCTATTTAGGACAGCATTTAGCGGGTTTCTGTGATTCGCCTTTCACGTGCTTATGCGTGCTGACATTGTTGCACACTGCCAATATCCACACTCGCATGCTGACCCTGTGCATGTCACCCCTAACCATGTTATTCATTTCGTTTGTTTATCAAGCATGATTTTGCTCACCATTCAATTGCATTTCCCTTTGCAGCAAATGTAAAGCGCCCAGAGAGAGATTGAGTTCTCTGAGGTCGCTTTATCAAGTGTATTATTATTATTATTATCAAACGACTGCTTAGTCTCGTGACCTGGCTTGTCCAGATCCTTCGTGAGAAACCATCGCCATGTTGGCTAAGCTTGAACTCTATCCAGCTCCCACCTATTAAAGTCTTCTGTGCTTACTTGCGCCTGCTGATACTGCTTCCTTCGCCTTTTCAAACCGACTGCTGACTACCTCGACGATAGAGACTAGTCATAGTTCTGCTAGTCTAAGGACATATTATACTCACGCAGGCTCCTATGCAAGTATAATTGCTTCCAAGCTCTGCTTCCCTGTGTCTCTCCCTCTCCGCCTCCCTCGGTGTGTGTTTGTGTCTCTCTGTGTGTCTCTCGTTGTCCGTGTCTCTCTCTCCCTCTCTCACATAGAGGCTGGCCACCGGCTCACTTTCATTCCTAGCATTGCAAGTAAATCGTCTCAATACTTTTAAAACTACACCCACATGCAAGCCATGCGAAGAGTAAATAACTCAATGCAATGAGTGAAGGCAATTTTTAAATTCTATTGATTGTGTGATAACAGTGTCTGCTGGACAGCAGCCCAAGAGTGCATCAACCAAGGCCAAGCAGTTTCACATTTAGAAGAGGTCCTTTTCTGAGACACCTGTCACCATAATAACCCGAACACTACAGTGCAGCCTTTACGAAAAATAAGTTCTCAAGCCGCCCCAACAGTACGCAGCTTGCACGAAAACCGCCGCATTAGCGCGGCGGCAACTAAAAGTCAGCGATGATACCAGATTTGAATAGTCGCCAGCTGTTTCTCAAACGAAACGCTTGGATCACTGCGGCCGACAAGAACTATATACATACATTTAAAAAGCCATTTAATGCGTAGCAGCGCCACGGTTGCTGCAGGCAGCAGCGCTACCAAAGAACGGAACGCCAGACGCGACCCTCTCTACGAGTACTGACGTCGGGCACTTCAGCCTCTCTGAAAAGGAAAGTCTTAGATCGAGCAGGACTGTCGGCCCCGAAGGCCCGATTACTCGATCGCCCGCCGCGTTCCGACGTGCCAGGAAAAGCAGTGCTCTCAGGGCGAAGCGGGAGGCCCAGACGCGGCAGCAGCGACGACCGCTGCCCAGTTCCACAGGTTGCCGAGCCAACCGGAGCTGCCCCGGCGAGTCGCTCCTCGAGCGGCGTCGCAGCTGCCGACGCCGCTCGACGGCCAGAGCAGGCCCAGACAGACAGACGCCGTGCTGCTCCGGCAGGCCAGCACTCACAAACTCACGCCTCCTCGCACCACTGCTCTCGGGCGCTCAGTGCGACGAGCTCAGCTCGCGTAGCAGCGAGTTGGCAGGGACGAGGCCGTCGTCGCACCAGCCCTGCACGACCTCGCGGAGCTTGACGGCCATCAGTTTCACCTCCGGCAGCATGAGCAGGAGCTCGCCGAGCACTGCCGTCGTGGTCGACGCGGCCGCGGCGGCAGCGTCGGCTGCTGCAAGGCACGGGCTGCTCGCCGACAGATACGACTGCAGAGCGCTGGTCACGTCGGTGCGCCTCCTCTGCAGCCACTGCACAGTGGAGGCGCTCAGGCCGTAGGCGTCTGCAGACGAAAGAAGTCACGAAGCTCACCCTCCGCTCGAAACCGCAGCACAACTGACTAATTACTGACGACAGCGTGTGAGGTTTCTACGGCCGAAAATCAGGAACCGCTGGCCTTAGTATGCAGCACTGTCTTTGCCCTGGGCATTAGGTGCTATTTCCTCATTTCTTACGCCTTAGAAGTAGAGAAACTCGTCAATATTCACGACAAAGTTTAATTTTGTGACCAGGACAGTGGTCAACTTGAAATTAACCCACTTACGATATAAAGACTTGGAAATTAACGCCTTTGCTTCGCATTCAGTAGAAAGAACAGCAAATGAATCAAAATTAATACGTAGGTTTAACATGTATTTTTCTGAAGTCAAACAAAAATTACCACTGAAAGGGTTGAGAAATGAGTAGATGTCATAGAAATGTGGATATACTGCAAATTCCTTTCTCGGAGAAGCTGCCAAAAATAGTCCCCATTATGTTTTCGTTGTACTGCCCTCGATGGCGACGCTTGGGTTCAGTATACAATGATGAAAGCCCCTGCCTTGCTTATCTGAGTAAGCTCCCATGTTCTCCTTGAATTTGTCAAGATGAGCATCAAGGATATAGACCACTGCCACCAAACTGTTTCTTTCCCGCTTTCTCCGTCAGATTCAGCTTCTCGGTGTATTACGATCTCCTCTACCTGGTGTATCACGAAGTTAGCAGCTCTGACGTCAGCCGCTGACGGTGGCGGTAAGGCATTCAGGAGGTAGTAGAAAGCTGCTGCCTCGGTGTCTAGAACAGTGACAAATTGCTTGGCTAAGTCTAACTTGAAGCGAAGTGATGGTATCAGCACCGTCCGAGGATCAAACGGTGACTCCTACTCGTTGTCCTTCCCAACAGAGAATTCGGTCCCCCGAGGCCAGACCCTTATGTGACAGTGCATATTAGTGCCTCACTTGACCCATAGGCGAAGAATGCACGGAAACTTCGTAAAACCACCTCAGAGGCTCATCAGGAATTATGCTATTTCGGAGCCGTGGATAACCTCACAGCCATAGTTGTCATACTTCAAGGCACTCAGCAACCTCTATTGCTTGGCGTAGGCCTCTTTGAGGTGCACAGAGTGAGCAATAGGGCGAGATGGGTACTTATTACTCTAACAAAGTAGTATGGCTTTGAAGCCCCTGCATGACTTCAGTATTTATACACGATATTCACTCGAGTTGCAGGCAATATATATATATATATATATATATATATATATATATATATATATATATATATATATATATATATATATCCCATTTAGGCTTGAGGAGTTGAACTTATTGGATAGAAGTGTGAAAGTAGAGTCCTGTACAGGAGAAAGCAGTGCCAACTCTGTGTGTGTATATATATATACACACACACAGTTGGCACTGTGTGTGTATATATATATACACACACACAGTTGGCACTGCTTTCTCCTGTACAGGACTCTACTTTCACACTTCTATCCAACAAGTTCAACTCCTCAAGCCTAAATGGGATAGATATCAGAAGCTCAGCAATGGACTTAGTAAGACGGTGGTCTCTGATCGGATCGTTTAGCTCTTTCTTGGAGGGAAAATATGGCTTTCTCTCATCAGCCACATCTACTCTATTGTTGCTATGGCACATCCTTTCCAGCGGTCCAGAGCTGCTACTTCCATGCTACTCACTACCTCAACTGCTCTCCTGACTCAATTATGTTTCTTACTTTCTCTTTGTTGCGTGTGATGAAGTCTGTTGGCTACCGAATGCGTATCGAAAGCCGCTTAGGTTGTGAGTTTGCTATAGATTACTCTCCTGCGTAGCACCCGCATAGTCTTTTCGGCTTTGTGGAGTTACAGACGGAGATACATAACATTACCAAACATTTTTGAAATTGGAATATGGATCTGGAATATCATCCTTGCTGTCTGACTTGCTGCTCTCTCCTGAAGCTGATTGGTATCCGGACGAGTAGTTCAGGGCACGTGCTACTGGGGCGATGGATGAAGGAATGAGGCAATACATTATGGGAGGTTTTTACCACTTTGACATTAGAAAGAGTTCACTATGGAGAAGCAACAGTTGCTTGAATGGCCAGTCGGTTTCAGTCTAATTCTTGGTATAATAAACTTCATAGCAGTATTTTCTCGCCTATATCAGCCTGTAAACGCAACAGAATTCTATTAATTAAAAAAATATATTTCACACATTACTTAACATAACATGCAAGAAATTATCTCTAGCCAGCAGCAACTATTCGCCATACCTTCAAGAGTTTTCTTGCACTGTTCACATGTGAAATGAGATGCCCAGGGCTTTACTTGATCACCGACAAGCATGCCGAGGTATGTTTTGTAAGCCTCGTACATCTTAACAGACGTGGCCAAGGAGTATTTTTGTGCTCTTGACATGATAAATTGGCCAAGCACAAATGATACCAAAATGCATCTGATGGGGTGTAAGCAAACTCTTGACACATTGTCAATAAAATAGGCCATTCATTATTCTCTTACTCTGCAATAATGTAAACTAAAATGCTTGTTTAAGGCACCTGGACAGGGTGACTTCTATGAATACTACTCAATAATGTTACGCCCGACTAGCCCTCACAAATTCGGGTAGCGTCACAACGAATAAATACTATATTTGTGGACCTGACATTTGCACAATGACACACAACCCGAGTCATATTGAGCTGCTGCTGGGCTGAGACGTTATTCACGCCCCCTGCAAGAACCTGCACCCGCAGAAAATGTCGGGGCGGCTCAGACAGACCGTTGAGTCGTGCTTTAGGTGCACAGCAGCACAGCTCATGCTGCTTTGCTACCAGCCGGGCGAGGAGGAAGGGGCAGCTTCAAGATAGGGATTTGGATGCAAGACCGGAATACTAAGAATCCCAAACCAGCAGCGGTCCCAAACAAAAACACTGGAGGCTTCGATCAACACTAATCTACTACAGACGTCCTGCACACGAGCTTGAAAACTATATGGACACTTGCCGTAAACATCCACAGACATCATGGCCATATGAGGAAGCAAGCTGGATTTTGCCAAACATATTTGATTTGATAGATTAAACGCACCACAGCAAGCTGAGCGTGATTGTGTGTGCGAGCATGTGTGCGAGCTCTCGCGTGTGTGTGTGTGTGTCTGTGTGTGTGTGTGTGTCTGTGTTGTGTGTCACCTTACCTGGATTTAGTAAAGTCAAGTATTCCAGACAAGCATAATGATAATTATTCAGCTTCACTCTCTTCATTTTTGCAACGAGGGGAGCCGTTCGTGATAGCATCTCACCGAAGCCAAGAGCTGCTAGTTTAGCTGTTGTCACGGTTAAGCCATACACCTGCAAAATTGTCAGCAATGGCACACGTTAGTTAGTCAGTAAACCAAAGTACAGCCCTCCTACTGCTTCGTAGCACCATCGCACCAAATACTCGAGGAAAAAAGTGTATCCGTGAATCCTTGTTTATGAGGTGTAGTACTCATTCACAGTGAAACATTAGATAGAAGCACATAGGATGCATGTGCCAAATTAAAGTAATGCCTTTCAGTATAGTGTTTCCATAAACTAGTGTATACAACATTAAAATAACGAGCGGAAGCGTTGTCAAAAATCTATAAATGTCGGATTTTTACACTTACTTGAAAAAGATTGCAGTGACCGTAGTTGAAGGTATTGGACAAGCACAATGGTGTGAAAACGAACACTTACCAGATAGGCTCATTTCCTGGCCTTCCACTATCGCCAAACGGATTGCCTCACACTATCTAGTTGACTGTCTTTACGAAAGACCAAAGTTGGACTGTACAGTGTCGAATTGGTACATTAAGGTCCTCGATAAGGTATAACTACCACCGCAATCATCGACAAAGCAACCCGACTGTCTACATGTCACAATTCCTGCTAGGATGGACTGATAAAAGAGAGAATCTTTAGAGAGGCCATTTCACCCCTGCGATGGTTCCTTAAGATTTGTACATAGGTGGGGCTAGATGCACAGTTGATAAAAGTCATAGCACAAAATCCTATGGCTTATTCCACAAGAACTCGGTGGTTACTTATCGAGCGGTTTTAAGGCCCAATTTCGTCTTTCGTGAAGATCTGGGGATCATAGAAACAGGGATCGGCCCGGGTTAATGCTCCCGTAGGGGGTGGGAAGGCAAATGCCTCTTTGCCTTCCCTCTACGGGAGCATTAACCCACGGACCATCAACTCACTTAGCCCACGACCTCTCGCGGTTTTGCAACCGGATTCGCCAGGATTTTCTGAAGCCTAACAACACAGCTAGCAAAAGACCCCGGCAGACATAATGCAGCCATGCGACTCTCCCGCTACACACTCTGGCATATCCTTTTCAGCGGTCCTGAGTTGCTACTGCCATGCTACTCACTTCCTCAACTGCCTTCTTGACTCAGCTATGCTTGTCGCTTTCTCTTTGTTTCGTGAGATGAAGTCTGTTGGCTACTGCATGCAAACCGAAAGCCACCCGGGCTTCAATTTCGCTATAGAAAACTCTCGTGCATAACACCCAATTAGTCTTTGTGACTTGTAGAGTTACAGAGATACATTACATTTCACGGCACAAAGAACTAAGCCAGTAGGGCAGAAAACCAATTGGGCAAATTTGGGCAAGTTTTACTCTTTGGACGAGAAAAAAGAATGTGCCCTTCGAAGAATGGGCACGTGGCAGAGGCAGGCAGACACAAAGAAACGAGGCAAAGCTAGCAGATACACAGACTGAGGAAATGGCAGGAACGACTCGAGCGGAACAGCGGTGACACCAGTGGCAGGAAGCATTAACCCCTGTCATGGTACCAAGTGTCTAGAAAGAGATACAGTTCTCTGAGGGCGCTATACAAATATATTATTCTTATATTTTGCATGCCCACACCAGTATGTGGTGAATGAGAGCTGCTGCAATGGGAACGCCAGGCAAGTTCGGCTGCTGCGATCGCTGCAGTGATATGTGCCGCCAAAATAAGCTCTGCACAGCTGCTGGCCAGTGACACCATAACGAACCTGCTATCGATGTGATGCTGGCTGTGGGCTTTCTATAGGCGGCTTCTGTTAGCGACGTCTCACCTGTAGCCAAGCATCAAGAGCTGCACTCTGGGGGGGGGGCCTGCACTTCACTCCAGGGACGGAATGAGGATTCTCATGTAGCGGGCGAGAATCGAAAGTAAAATTTGAAAATTTGAAACATTTTACCTAGCCATTATAAGTTTATCGATGGCTACCCGGTGATTGCTCATCGAATTAAAGTAGGACATAGTTTCTGCATTGGTGACACTCGGGTCTTGGTAAAGGGGCAGCTAGCATCACTGTTTGCCTCTTTGGGGGGAAATGCCCTGCTGTGCCCTCTACCTCTGCCACTGCCCCCTTCTAGGGGAAGGGGGTGGAAGAGTGGACATCTGCTGGAGATCCAGCTAATTGAAGGTCGTAGCTCAAAATGACTGCGGGTCAGGCAATGACAGCTCTGAAGAGCCGATCCTGATCCGGCCACTCACAAAAAATCCTAGCTGATTAAACAGCCTCTTTTTGCATAGCTACAGAAGAGCCTTTACGGCTATCACCACCGCTTGCAGTGGCGATACAGAATCGCCCACCACAGGAATCGAACCCACGACCTCGGGGCCGAGGTCGTGAAAGCAACCGCCTTACCTAGTGGGCCATCACGGCTCACCAGAGTGGTGGGTCATAGGCTTTCGCCTGTGGCCCCTGTCATGGGGGAGAGGGCCTTCTTCGAGCAAGCGCTGACCCACTACTTGAGACCAGCTGCAGCTTACTTACCAGAAAGTGGGCATCTGGCCAGCTGTTGGCACAGCACTGGCGATAGCAGCTCTGCAGGGCCAGAAGATCGGGCCAGCAGCTGTGAATGACCTTCATCTGCTCTGAGACCTGCAAGTCCCAATGCCAACAGTAAGCTGCTAGGCAACAAGAGCAAAAGGTCGGCTTACTCAAAATCCTCATTTATATATATATATAGTGAGCATAAAAGCCGAGGCAGCTATCACCTCAACTTGCAGAGGGCAAAAAAGGAGTACCTGCTGCAGGACTCGAACCCGAAACCAGGATCGTGAAGTGAACGTGAAGTGAACTTACGGTGAAAAAGGGCAAGAGAGGAAAGGGAGAGAGAGAGAGAGAGAGAGAGAGAGAGAGAGAGAGAGAGAGAGAGAGAGAGAGAGAGAGAGAGAGCTGTGCAAACACTTCATATGATCCATGCATAAGCGCTTGCCCCATGATTTCATGTATGCACGCATGGATGCTCACACACACGTGTGGGTGTACCTTCGAGTGTGTGCCTTCGCGTGTGTGCATGCGCACTCGTGTGGTAGCGTGTAAACGCTTGTGCATGCTTGCCTGCACGCATGTGTAAATGTGTTTGTGGGTAGGTTTGTGTGTTGATGGGCCGGTAGATAGGTGGACCAGGTGGGTGGGTAGGTGTGAGTGGATTGGTTCACTCTAGTGAGTGGCAGCCACCTAACTAGCTGGATGCTGAATTCAGTAGATGCAACCAACCACTGTTGCTTTAATATTAGCAACTACGGAAAATAGAGATAGCCCCATGCAATGAGGTCATCGATCACAACAACTCTGATGCCTCGGGCTGCAAGCCTAAGGCTGCAAGACAGGCTGCTGCCCAGCTTCCAGTACCGGCTGGAGTTATTCCAGCAGGCAGTAAGACCAAAATCTCGGCGACCATTAGCAATTTCCGTGACTTCTGGTCCAGTGGTTAAGGTGCTCGCCCCGACCAAGGTCTGGCCGAGGTCGTAGGCTCGAGCCCCAAGGCTTATGCAAAACATCTGAATAGAGATTATGTTCTCTTGGGGTGCTATACAAATTAATTATACATTTATATATTCTCTTAAATACCGCATCATTCGGCCCATGAGTAACTGAAGGGTGAAAAGCAGACTGCATAGCACAGCGTTTCCGGCTTGGATTTCGGCACATCGGGAAACACTTGGATTTCCGATAGTACTCAGGGCCCCAAGTGCAGCCTGCACAGCACATGAAGGCAGTACAAGCACCAACACACATTGGACACGTGGATCAAGTTCTAGCTGGCGTTGCAACGAATGCATGAGCCAAGTATGAAGTTCGGTTCACACACACACACCACTTTCCCGCCCATCAGCTGTGATCGCCTGCAAAAAACAAGCCGGCGATGAGGAGTCCTCCCCCCTCGTCGAATGGTAGATGATCCTTTCGGGGTTATTGTAGTAAATACACAATTTTTTATTTACAGCATGCTGGCTATTGAAATTCACTACCCAGGGCTAGACGCGGCACGTGAGTCGAAACTGGACAGCAAATCAGCCCGCTTAGCATGTGAGGCAGACGGAAGCTGAGCAAACAGAAGTACTGACTGAGCCCAAGGGGGGGGGGCACCAATAGGTTACTTTGGTCCTGCCACCGTGACACACAGGATACTGGGACTTAGGCCACGGCGTTATGCCACTTGGTAATCTGAGCACTTCGGCCAGGATCGAGCACTACGCTATCATTCGAGTACACCAGCCCCCCACCATGTGATCGGATGCTCATGCACTCGGCTAGACACAATGTGGAATAATGTATCTCGGTCTGTAACTCCACAAAGACTGAGTGGGTGTTACGAAGGAGAGTTTCCTATAGCACACTCTTAGCCTAAGCGACTTTTGGTATGCATTCGGTAGCCAACAGTCTTCATCTCATGCACAAAGAGCAAGTGAGAAGCACAACTGTGTCAGGAAAGCAGTTGAGGTAGTGAGTAGGACGGAAGTAGCAGCTCAGGACGGCCGGAAACGATGCACCACAGTCGGCAGCAGAAGAGTATATGTCGTTGCATAAGAATTGTGAAAGTGATTCCCACATCTAGAACCTGCAGAGCAAAAGCTTCTTTCGCCAACGATCTTTGAGCAAAGCAATGGAAATGCTAATATATTGTTTATATAATACCTGAGGGCACGTGGAGGCTGAAACTGGTGCAGCCGTTCAGCTAGGTATGAAGGAGCCAAGCCCTCTCGGGTGTGGTGGTACAGTGTAAGAACTTTACTCTGTATCCTTTGACCAACCGGCAGCCATCCAAGCTCCTTCAGCAAAGGAGACACGTGGTCAAGCCTCTGGAATTTGTAAACACACCTTGCAGCCATATTCATCACCAGCTGCAGTCGCCTGATGGCATTTTCGGCAGCCCGGCCAAAATAGAATTGCAAAGAACTGGGTATTAGGCAGGCCACTTTATCTGAAAAGATGCTGCAGCCGATATCCCCCGTGTCCTGAATAGAGATTAAGTTCTCTTAGGGCTGTATAAGGATGAATTCTCCCCCTCTCTCTCTCTCTCCCTCACTTTCTCCATCTCCCTGCTCTCTTCTCTTTACCGTGTTCACATCCTTCGATTATTTTGCCCCATATCGGATTATTACCTTAATTATAATTATCTTGTTAATTTTAATTATAATCATCTTATTTTAATTATCTTGCCCTTATCGGCAGAGAAACAAGTTGCAGTTGGCTTCTGGTCTTCATAAGGGACCAATTTCATGGTTCAAAGTCCGTTAGGCTGCATCGGGCCGGCATGCGAAATTCTACAATGTTCCGTGGATCTGTTGTGCTTTGTTTGCAAATTGCAGATGCTCGCTTTGTGTTCTCCTTCCGGGAGAAATGATGTGCAGCACCTTCCTACGTCATGCATTTAACTTTCTGTCACAGTCCTCCAGCTGCCCTGAGCTGCTTGAATGGAGTAGCCAGACAGCTGCGACACACACCCGGCCGACAGCAGAGATGATAAAGTGCAGAGTGTATATATATGTACATACACATGTGCATGTGCATGTACATGCGCTGTATATGGACACACTTTCGCGCAAGTAAAAGCATGAGGGCATGAGTGCGGCTGGGCACACAGCATGCACGAACACAGACAGGCGGAGGGTGCAAGACATTTAGTTGCACTAGACTTATTGCAGCAAGCTCGGGCCGCACCAGCAGCAGCCAGTAGACGGCGATCGCTCGGATGCAATCCTAACGGTGGCAGTTTGACTGAGGAGCAGCCTAGCCGGTCCACAACACGATGCTAAAGTCGAAAACACAACACGATGCTCGAGAGGGCACCAAGTGCTACTGCTTGCTGCATGTTTCCACTGCTTTCACACTAGAGTCGGATTTACACGGTGCCTACCCTGCACTTCAGCACTAGAGGTGACACCTGACCTTAGTTCACGAGAGTTCACTCCCCAATTTGCCCTCTAATCGTCCGAATAACTACTAGTTCTGTCTATGAAGCAGTGACCCCCCCCCCCCGAATGAACCTAGTATTAATTTACGCCTCTAACCACTCAACAGAATCTACTTGCAAAATCGTAACTGCTCTGGACTGCAGGGTTACACAATGGCCTAAACTCCCAGAAGCTTAGTAATAATTATAAGAATAATAATGATAACAATAGTTATAAAGAGTTAACACAGACCTAAAAGAATTCTATTTTCGAGGCATTTCCAGGCTGTGCCGTGGGTCAAAGGATAAGGGTCCAAATGCCCGCATTTCACATCCCAGATCTCGGATTCGAGTCGTGCCGTAGGCAATCCTTTATTGCCAGCATTAGGCAGACAAATCGTGGCTATGCTGTCTTAATGCTGTATAAATACAGCTGTTAAAACATCCATAGTTTAGTTTTCCTTTCTACTGCAAGGAAGCATGTAAGCTAACTATTTATAGTAACATTCATAAATGTGAAGATTTAGTTTTTAGTTACGATTGAAATGTCACTAGGTCAGAAAACAGCAATGACAATCGGTAGAGCTCTGGGCATGAGTGCACAGCTGCTGAATGAATGCACGGTCTCTCCAAAGAGTTTGAGGTTGGCTAGAGGCACTAGCGAACGATCGGATTCAGAAGAGTGGCCAATGAAATGGGGGAGGGGGTCGACGGAACAAGTTGCTCAGACAGGTCTCAGCGGGAACGAGGGAGACCTGCAGGCAAGTACCAGGTCCTTGAATACTGAGTGCAACTTGATGGGGAGCCAATGCGGGCCGGAAAAAAGTGGCATGATAGAGATAAAAATAATTATATGCCTGTATAATACCCACAAATAACTAAATATTCCTTCTGGGCACTTACTGATACATGGCAATAAAAAAGGTTAAAAACAATTGTAATTCATTTGTCCAGCGCCCTAAAAGAACTTGGTCTCTATCCAGGCGCTTCACATACGTCATACGGTTGGAGCCCACGACCTCGGTCGTTAAAGGCAAGCATCAATGTAGTGCACTCACTTGGTTTTATCTCACTGCATAGGCAGGTAGATCTGCATGGTGAAAGCTACAGAACTTACTCTACAGCTAGCCATCACCTCCGATCCCTATCCAAGATAAGAAGCTGTCTCCCACAGTGGCCTGTAAAAAATTTAACTAGCTCTTTACTTCTGTCTCGGCTTGATTATTGTAATTCCCTTTTGGCTGGGCTGCCAAAGAAAGCTATTATGCCACTACAGCGGACTATGAATATGGCTGCAAGGCTAGTCTTCAAGTCCCAGCGGTTTGAGCACGTGTCACCTCTGCTGAAAGAGCTAGGATGGTTGCCGGTTGAGCAACAGATGCTGAGCAAAGTTCTTACGCTGACCCACAAGGCCCGCCACGGCTTGGCTCCTTCGTACCTAGCGGAACTGCTGCATCAGTTTCAGCCTGTTCGCACCCTCAGGTCCTGTGTGGACAATAAATTAGCTGTCCCATTCCTCCGCTTAAAGACAGTTGGCGACAGAAGTTTTAGCTCTGCAGGTCCTAGACTGTGGAACTCGCTTCCACAATTCTTACGCAACGACAACTACTCTCCAACTGCCGACTATGGCACATCCTTTTCATCGGTCCTGAACTGCTACTACTATGCTACTCACTACCTCAACTGCTCTCCTGACTCTGCTATGCTTCCCACTTTCTCTTTGTTACGTGAGACGAAGTCTGTTGGCTACCGAATGTGTACCGAAAGCCGCTTGGGCTGTGAGTGCGCTATACAAAACTCTCCTGTGTAACACCCACATGATCTTTATGACTTTGTGGAGTTACTGACGGAGATACATTAGAACTTCTCAAAGCGGGCCACTTGTATGTGATGTTACGTAACACGAAGTAGGCAGACTCGACTGGGTCTTAGCCCAGGAGTGACATGCTCAACCTTCACGAACTTTGTCGTGGATTCGAGGTGTGCAGCAGGCAATCATTTATTGCCGGCTGCATGCCAGTTGGGTGATAGCTGCATGGGCTTTTTTTGCAGCTGATGCAGTCATCGTTCGTGTGAAAAGACAGTTGTGAATAGGAGGCCCGTCACCATGCAGAGGCCCGGGAGAGATGCTGGCTGGACCAATATGTCAATATGAGACTTGCCCGTGGTCTTTGAGTGATACTAAGGCGGCTACAGTCGGGTCCATCGATTTAAGAGTAGAGGTGTTTGTGGCACCTGCAAGCACCACTTCTCCTTGTTGCATTTATCACAGCCACATGCCACAGCACCTGCCTGGCTAACCGTTTTGCATCCTCTCACGAGCCCAACTGATACTCTGCCCTGACTGTCTCCTGGCAAAACGTGCTGGCTAGCCTCTTGTGGTTTTGCAACCGGATTCGCTAGGATTTGCCGAAGCCTAACACAGCCCAGCCAGTGCAACCAGCACAAGGGCCCCAGCAGAGATAGAGCTGTACACATAGCTTCCTGTATTGGTGACACAAATGCAAATAAGTATGATGTATTGAGTAGCCTTCGCCCAGCCCCAGTAGTACTCCAGTATTGTGAACCTACTGAAAGCAGCCAACTTACATTGACCTCAAGTTGCTGGGCTGCCAAAATACACCCGAAAGATTGGTAAGCAAGTGCATACACTTGCTAGTTTGACCCTGGGGTTAAGGCGCTAGTCACGACTGGGGTCAAGGTGAATTTTTCTGATGACCGAGGTTGTCGGCTTGAGCCCCGTGGGATATTTGAAGCGCCAAGGACAAAAAGAGAAATTCACATGAAAGGAGCAAATGCTATGAGAAGTATGTGGGTTTTTAGCACCCTTAAATTATCACATCTGTCAAACCGTATGTAGATCATAACATTACTAGTTATAATATCAAGCAGCCCCCACCTCTATTTAAATAAAAAAGGCTATATTGACAGTTCCTCTGTCTTCTTAGCATACTTGGGAAATTATCACTACTAGTGGATGGTGTTCCAGAATCCGACTAAATAAACGATTCTTGAGAAAGTCAGGCATATCGTTGATGTTTTGATGCCATCACGATACTTCCGCCTTATCTCGCTACAGCCATTCGTACCAAAGACACTGGACCGAGTAGTGTCACACCAGCTAACGTCTTATGTTGAAACTTCAAACCTAGCAAATAAGTTCTAGTCTGGTTTCAGAGCTAATGACTCCACAGTCAGCATTGCTTCGGGTGTATAACGACCTTCTCGTGAATGCAGACTTAAGTAATGTCTCTCTGCTTGCCTTGCATGATCTTACGGCAGGTTTTGATACTTGATCCGGCCTTCTGGAGCTCCTCTCATCTCACCTGGGAATCACTGTCACTGCGCCGCAATGGTTTAGGGCATATAGCAGCGGGAAGCTCGGGAGGGCTGATGTGAGCAAACGAATTCAGCCGAGGAACCACTTAGGTACTGGGGGGGGGGGTGTGTACCCCCATGGCTCTGTGCTCGGTCCTCTTCTTTTCACAATATCTATGCTCTCCTTGTTGCCGATGTGATCGCCAAGCACAATAATGGCTTTCACTTCTATGCAGATGATGCAGCTTCCAGCAAGTCAAATTCTTCCAACTTCCTCGCTGCATGTATTGCTGACATCTGCACATGGATGGCAGCAAACTGTTCTCAAGTTGAATGAAGATGAAAACCAACTTACCAGTAAAGGGTAAACCAAGTGCGACGGCAAAATTGGAAAGCTTAAAGCTCATAATCAGCTCTGCCAACATATCTCCTGGAACATCTGCACTAACATATATATAACATTCATCTATATAACTACTTTCATCTATATATAACAATTGCAACAATTTTGGGCCAAGAAAGGTATACTATAACAATAACAATACACTTGATAAAGCGCCCTGAGATAACTAAATCCCTTTCTAAGCGCTTTACATTTGCTGCAAATTGGTCCATGCATTTGTGAAAGCCCATCTTGACTTATGCAACTCAATGCTTGCTGGTCTACCGGCCTGTACAAGCAGGTGCTTACAGTTTGTGCCAAACTCGGCAGATAGGCTGGTCTGTCGTGAGCGCCGTAGTTGTTTGTCATATCCCACCACTCCTTGCCGACCTGCACTGACTGCCAATCCAGCAGCATATCGACTTCAAGGTTTTGCCACTCACTGTTAGGTTCCTCCACGCTCCGGCTAAAGCCTGCCTATCAAAACTGTTCCCCCACAAGGATAGGCATCATATCACCCACTTTCCTGACTCAAATCGTTTAGCTGCGCCTCGAACCAACCTCACAACCTTTGGGGACTGTGCCTTCAGTTCATATGCTCCCAAAGCCCGGAACTCAATCCCGACTGACGTTACGGCATTCCCTGACTTGACGACATCTAACAAGGAGCTAAAACACACCTCTTTCTCATAGCATTTGGTGGTTACCTGAGATTTGTCGTTTGTGTGCTTATACGGGCTAACACTGTGCATGCCACCAGTAACCATAACTCATTCTCCCACAGTAGGCTAAGCATCGTACCACCCGCTTTTCGGAATCTAACTATTTAGCTATCCCTTGTACAAACCTCAAATCATTTGGAGACTGTGCATTTAGGTCGTATGCCCCCAAAGCCTGGAACTCACTCCCCACTTCTGTCAAGACATCTCCTGACTTAACTACATTTAAAAAGAAATTAAAACGCACCTGTTTATGACAGCATTTAGTGGCTCCCTGTGATTCATCCTTTATGTGCTTATGCATGCTGACACTGTGCATGCTGCCACTAACCACACATGCATGCTGACCCTGTGCATGTCACCCCTAACCATGTTATTCATGTTGTTTATCAAGCATGATACCACTCACGACTCGATCGTGTTTACTTTGCAGCAAATGTAAAGCGCCTAGAAAGAGATTGAGTTCTCCAAAGACGCTTTATCAAGTGTGTTAGTATTATTATTTTCTCAATTGATTCTGTAAAGCCGTACAGCAAAGCTTCGGATTTCTATTGATTACCGGCATGCAAGGATTTTCCACTGCCAGCACTGCTGAGTGCTCATGCTCACAGGATCGATGATAACCACGATGAACAGGTACTCGAAGCCAACTGTTATCACTGGCATAGTGCATTCCTCAGCCACGCTTTGCGGTTATTCATACACAACGCAGCCCCACAGACACACACATGCATAAGTTTAAGTGACCACCCATACTTGCCAGAAAGTCCACGTATTTCTCCTGGAATTCTTCATGTGCTGCTTTCAGAGCCCACTACTTCGCATTCAAATACGGCGATGGGGTAATAGATAAACATCTAATACTTCAGCATTTAGATAATAAATGACTTCGGGTCATAGGAAGTGGCTCCATGATCACTATCACTTCCTTTATGCAGCTTTAGCAGTAACGCGAAGACCTTTTTCCACTCCGAGTAATTTCTTGCCAGCATTGGCATCGAGCCTCAAATGAAACATCTACCGAGGAGTAGCTGACGATCTCACACTTTTCTCAAAAGCATCACTAGGGTTTTCTGTGGGATTCAAATCAGGGCTCACATTTAGCCACGATAATAGTCAGTGGAAGATCTGGACAACAAATTTTTTCTTAACTTTCTCATCTGGTGTGCATGGAATCATTATCCTGTTGCCTTGGAAAATCTAGCCCTCTCAAAGCCACTGCTCTTAGAATACCAACTTAATATTTAAAATGATAATGTATTTATGCTACTTCACACTGCCTCATATGCCACAGAGAGTTCTAGCGTTAGCTGCTGCAAAACAGCTCATAAATATACCACCACTCCTTCTCCTAGCGACCCGAAATTGCCTTCTGAAAGTAGTCATCGCAATAGACTTAATTAAAGAACTGCAGTACATACGCTTGCTTACCAGCATTGAGAATAATGAGCTTTGATTCATCCGTCCACACAGCTCTTTGCCAATTAGCCTGAGTCGACTGGACCAAGTTGCTAGCCGATTGTTGGAGGCTTAATTCTTGCTTTTTAGAAGGTAAGGTGCATCGATTGGCGACCCTGGAGTGCATACATTTCTAGGGTATCCTCTGCAGAACGAATTTCTCGCTAAGCCTAAGCCTTACAGCAAGTGTCCTAGCAGCACTTTTTGTAGCAGCAAATCTGTTCTTCGAGGCTGGCATTTTTATAGCCCTATCAAGCTGCTCGTTAGTCAGCTAGCCCTCCTCATATCCTGCACGTTAGTCAGCTAGCCCTCACATCCGGCACGTTAGTCAGCTTAAGGTGTATCCTCGGTTCCAACATACCGAATTGCAGCAGCTTCTCGATATCAGAGCTAACGTGTGGCTCAGTGATTACACGCTCTCTTGCAAAGCATATTTTTTGGTATCATTCAAAATGCTGTCCCCAAATACGCCATTTAATGAGGGCAGAAACCCTCCTTACTTTGTCCATCTCTCAGAGCATATCTCATAGCTTCACTCTCGTCTCCAAATTTGGCAGCAATCAGAACCCACTTAACCTAGCTCTCCCAAAATAGCACTGCTTCGACAAAGGTATTTAAAGTTAGACACTCTTGACATGTGTCGCTACGTAGCTCCATAAACACTGGCTTGATGATATTCTTAAACGATTTTTTCTCAATGAAGGAAGGTATTTACAGTATAATTTGCCTTATCCAGTACCTGCATTCAGTTCAAACTTCTTTGTTTGGTGCACATTGATATGGGACTGATATGGTTTGCTGGGTAGAGTCAGTCCTGCCGCTGGAAGTCGTAATAAACAGCATTCACACATTTCTAGTGCTTGCTTAAACTTATGAAGGCACCCGTCTATAAGATGTATGTATATATATATATATATATATATATATATATATATATATATATATATATGAGTGTGTGAGTGTATATGTATGTATAGATATAAATATATACAGGTGTATAGGTATATAGTGTCTTACCTCATGACCACATGCATTGCAACGACAACTACTCTCCTACTGCCGACTATGGTACATCCTTTTCAGCAGTCCTGAACTGCTACTTCTATTCTACTCACTACCTCAACTGCTCTCCTGACTCTGCTATGCTTCCCACTTTCTCTTTGTTCACAAGCACAGCACAGAGCACAATTCACAAGCACAGAGCACACAGCTAGAAACCTATCCCACATCTAATCGAATGTTCATACCACTGTACATTGCAATAGTCTGAGACCTTTACAAATTTAGCCATCCTTTGAAGCTCTCTGGACCATTTAGCTCATAAGTATTTGTAGGGATCACCTCAAAATAGGATTCAGATGGTGAAGTTCGAAATGTGTATTCGAGATGACTCAAGTGGCTCACATGCTGGTGTCAAGGAAGAAGAGCTAGAAATAGGGGAGGGAGGAAAGGATGGGCAGACAACCAACCGTTGTGCTAGAGAAGGGGCGGGCAGGGGACTGCCATCTGGATGGGTGCAAGGTACTAGTCAGCAAACAAACCAACAAATATAGGAGCTGCCTGCAGCAGAAGAGAGATAATGGCCTGGTGCTACATCCTACCGTGTGCAAGCAGCTGACTGGGCTAACACAAGCCCAGCAGCAGCAGCAGAGGAAACACTGTGGCCGAACGGCAGCAGTGCCGGGCACTGCATCTCAGTGTACACTGATATGCAGCTCCAGCTACAGCTCGCAGGTTCTATCTGCTGAGGTCGGGTCTCTGAGTACCATGCCAGCTGGGCCTAAGAAAAGAGTCCCACCCACCAAGCCCTCCAAAAGGCGCCAGCAGTTGGAACCACCACCTGTCGCCCCCTACCAGAGAAGGGGGTTTAGACCCAGAAGAGGCCTGAAGGCTAAGGGCAAGGTCGGCAGTCGGTAATCGCACTGATGCAGACACAGCCAGCCCTGCCCCACCGGTTGTCATCACCTCACCCATCTTTCTGTCCCCCACTTCTACATTAAAGCAGGCCTAAGCAAATGGTAGAGGGACGAGTATGGTTGCTTGATGATTGCCAGAAGGTCAGCTGATCGGTGCCGGTATCTGGCTTCCAGCAGACGATGTCCCAGCATCATGTCGACCAACGTGAAATCGCAAGAGCTTCCCGACATGGCTAGGCTAGGCTCATCGCACTGCTGCACCAGGTTAACCCGCTGCTGCCGATGCCTCCTGGGTGTTGCCACAGAGACAAGAGCAGCTGCTGTGTGACCAAGATAAACTCCAAGGAAGTCAAACCCAGATAGACGGATAACAGCAGTCGCGCGATCGAGTAGAAAGGGCTTCGGCAGCTGCTTCGGCGCCCAGCCGGCACACGGCTGGCTAGCTAGCTAGCTAGCTCTGAATCCGCTAGGGACGCACCGCGGAATGTAGTTTTTGTCTAAATAGCCAGCCAGAAAGGATGCCGTGTCGACGTCGACAGACGACATAAAGCGCAGAGGGTTCGGTCAGAGGTCGCCTGCGGAGCGATCGAGCGGGCCCTGCCTGCAAGCCGGATGAGGATGCAGTGTGCAACGTTGGGAAATGTCTCCCCAAAGTCCAGGTGCGCAAACTCCAGCAGCACTTGAAAGTCGCAGGAAGAAAGAAACCGGGCGACCGCACCGGCAGCGAATGCGAGGCGGCGGCGCGGACTGCCGTGCACGGCGGCGGGCAGCCCTCAAGCAGGGCATGCAGGGGGGTGGCGGCACTGGGGTCATGCAGGGGGTGGCAGCACTGGGGGGGCATGCAGCACGGCGGCGGGCAGCTCTCAAACAGGGCGGCACGAGAGTCATCCGATGTCAAGAGACCTGCCAGGCCGCCTGACGGGCTGCTGGGAAGCGGGAACACTTGCTCACCTCCATATTTTTGAAGAAATGCGCGTCCTTGGCCCAGACGACGAGCGCCACGAGCGTCTCGTCGATGCACTCGAGCATCCGCGCGAGCAGCTTGTGCTCGTCCGCTTCCGGTGCCAGCCTGGCGCCGTGCAGATGTGCACCGCTCTCCCAACCGGGTGCCGTGCCGCACGACGGCTTCAGGCTCAGCAGGAGGTTGGGCAGCGGCTGAGCTGCCGCCGCTTGTGCCGCCGTCATAGCAGCGGGTGCATCGGCAGAGCCGAACGGCGGCGAAGCCGCCGACAGGCCACTGGCGACCGCGACGCCATAGCGGCGATCCTCGAAGCCGAGACCGCCCGCGAGCGATAATCGGCCGACGGCGCCGGCCCCGGCCGGCGGCAGAATGGCAGCCGCGTGGCGGGGCTGCGGTGGCGGCAGAAGCTGCTGCTGCTGTTGTACTTCGCCGCTGTTGCCGCTGCCACCGCCATAGCTGCGGCTGCCGTTGGCGCACGGCTGAGCGCACAAGCCGCCGAAGCCTGGCTGAGCGTAGCTCTGCTGCGTCGAGCTGACGTAGGCAAAGCTGGAGTTCGATGCCGAAGAGGCGTACTCGGCCGCCACCTCGCAGCTGCCAAACTCGCCGAAGCTGCTACCGTACGCATCCGTGGGCTCGCGAGAGAGGCTGCGGCTGCTGCCGTCCTGCTGCCACTGTCTCAGCTGCTGGCTGCCGCCGGCGGCAGCGCTGGCATTGGTGAAGCTGGTTGCGGTAGCCACACAGCTAGCAGCAACAGCCGTGAAGCCACTCGCCGGCGCCGCTAATGGCGGCGGCTCTGCAGCCATCCCGTGACCGAACACTGACACATCCTCGCTGGCGTCCGGCGACGATGACGACAGCTGCTGACTGAACTCGGAAGGCGACCGAAGCGAGCTAGTGGAGCCGAAGGCCACCCTGATTTGCTGCTGCTGCTGCTGCCCATCGCCGGAGTCCAGCTCGAACACTGTGCTGCCGTCTGCGTCGTCTGCTGTACAGCTGCTGCCGACCGCGCCCTCGCCACCGGTCGTCCGCCGCTGACGCGCCTGCTGGCGCTTGGCACGGTCGAGCTTGTACAGCGTCCCGAACTTATTGCGGCCGCCTCGCACGCGATTCGTTCGCACGGCTGGAACGTGCGCACCGAGCGACCAATTGAACCCGACGAGTGAATGCCGGACGAGCAATGGCCAGCGCAGTGCGTTGGGCTGCACCCCCCCCCCCACCGCGTGCCCTGGGTGTCGCTGCTGCTGCCACCGGCAACAGCAGCTGCGGCAAACCGACGCCGCCCCGCCCCCGCACCAGCACCACCACCGCCGCCCGGCCACCATGAAGCCGGCAACAGGGGCAGCAGCACATGGGCACATCTCACCTTCTAGCCGCATGCCCACGGACAGGCACTTCCGGTAGCGGCAGGCAGGGCAGCGCTTGCGCAGGCTCTTGTTGATGAGGCACGAGCCGCTGGCCGAGCACGAGTACGTCTTGCCGTTCTGCACGGTTCGCTTGAAGAAGCCCTTACAGCTCTCGCAAGTCGGCAGTCCGTAGTGGTAGCCAGACACCTTGTCGCTGCACACGGGACACGGCTCGCCAAGTACGGCATCCTCGGCCGACGCAGTGGCTGCAGGGGATCGCTGGGCAGCAGCAGCGCCGGCCTCCGGAGACAGAGGCGACAGAGGCTGACCTGTCAAACGACAGCCAAAACATGGACAGGCAGGCTTACAAATGGTCCTGGCTAATTTGCCTCGGCCAAACGGCCACACAGGCTTAGGCTTGCACCCTGCAGATGCTCGTTGCAGGAAAAGTCATAAGAGTCATAAGGGCGTTGACTGAGTGAAGTCCGTCGGGCACCCCCATCGGGCTCCGTCCTTCCCTCCCCCCCCCCCCCGAGGGGTGCCGGTTGAACGCCCTCTCCCGGTCGACAATCTCTGCTCGCCCGGCAAGGCAGGACTTGCCTTCAGTGGCAGCGGGAGATGACACATGCTCTGGGAGCGGCGGGTGCATTAGCCGTCTGAGAGCAGGCAGAAGAGGCAGTCTGAGAGCAGGCAAAGAGCTGGTCGCTCGGCTGGGATGAGTTGCACCTGCCATTCATGCCTTGGCCTGGCCCAAGCTCCCCGGCGTGGTTCGGAGACAGTCATACAAGTCTCTACCAGGGGGCGTCTTGGAACGACACGGGGGCCGATGGACTCAAGAAGCCAGACAAGAATGCTACGAGGAGTACTCGAGGCCTCGGTCTCGGCTAACAAGGTCCACACGCCACGAGCCTGCACTGTGTGCCACAGGCCTTCAATGCTCAGTGCACAGATCTTCTTAGCGAGACTCGAAAGTCACTGTCCGAAGCAAACCCGACTTCAGAAATATTTTGCATGCACAACAGGTGCACGTTCCTGGCAACCGAGCCTCCCCCACCACCCACCCCCAGAGCAGGAGTCAGCGAGCAGCTTGGCGTGCCTACAGCACAACCCGTGTGTGTGTGTGTGTGTGTGTGTGTGTGTGTGTGTGTGTGTGTGTGTGAGGGAGTTTGCCACCAGCTGATGGCCAGTCATCAACTGGCCATCAGCTGACAAGCCAAATCAGCTGCCGCTGCAAAGGGCCAGGTAGAACCGAAAAATTGCCGCACGGGGCGCTGCTTGAAGCCGCCCACCAAGAGCTGCTCAGCAGCAGCTTGTGCTACGCATTCATCGCACACCAGGGGGCCACTTGAACAACGTCGTCCCATAATAATAACAATAATAACAATAATAATAAATTAAATAAAACGCCCTCAGAGAATTCAATCTCTTTCTAGGCGCTTTACATTTGCTGCAAAGGAAATACGATCGAGTGGTGAGTGGTAGCGTGCTCAGTAGTTGAGGGTGACATGCATGTGGATCAGCATTCAAACGTGTGGCAGAATGCAACAGTTTCAGCACGCATAAGCACATAAAGGATGAATCACAGGAACCCACTAAATGCTGTCATAAATAGGTGCGTTTTTTTTAGCTTCTTTCTAAACATGGTCAAGTCAGGGAATGTCGTGACGAAAGTCGGGAGTGAGTGAGTGAGTGAGTGAGTTCTAGGCATTGGGAGCACACGAACTAAAGGCACGATTTCCTAAGGATTTGAGGTTTGTATGAGCTATTGGTATACAGTTAGATTTCGAAAAGCAGGTGATACGATACTTAGCCTGGTGGGGCAGTAGATCCGATAGGTAAGCTGGAGGTAAAGAATGAAGTGACCTACTACCGGTCAACGCTTTAGATTATAGTCAGTCGCCGTAGATGGGTGAAGTTCGAGCTGCTCATCTCCTACCAAGGCAGCCGGCAAGACCTTCGTGCTTCGTGCCAGGAACCGACCACTGGAAATGGTGCGCAAGGCGCCTGCGGCTGCGGTCGACCGAGTCGGCAGCTGTCGGCCAGCAGGGACCACTGCAAGATGCTAGCTTGCACACTCAGGCTCACTGGTGACAGCAGTGGGTAGGTAACATGGAGAAGACCGGCACACTGGCTGCTAACGTCAAAGCCAACGACAAGCAGACTGACTCTAGTTGACAACCGAATGAGCAGAGGAGTTAGCACTGCAGAGAAGGTCGGCCCTGACCTTTCCCCGTCGATCTTAAGGTGGGCATTCTGCTCGAACTCAGAGCAACCGTCGCAGGTGGAAGTCGACGTTTGGTTCGGTCCCAGCACTAGGCGCTCGGCGCTGAGCGATATGACAGACCTGTGGTCGCCACAGCGACGGCTCTACAAGCGCGCTTGCAGTCGCCATGCTGGCCGGCCAGCTACGACAGACGAGAGCCCCACAATGGCTGACTGCCGAACAAGCGTCAGCTCGAAGGCATAAGCAAAATGGTGGCCCAAATCGACGGTCGCATTCGCGGCAGGGTGCGATGACGGCACCATTGGCTGGTGCACCACCGGCCACTTAGTTGCTTGCAACAAAGAAAACCGACCGTCCGAAGGCCCTAAAGCTCGTGACGCGCCTGAATGAAATTGCTCTGTAATGCATGCCACAACGGTCGTATCCGCACTGGGTGACAGGCGATGCACTTCGATAACATCGACGACGACGGCACGGCTTGTGAGGGTTGTGCTCGAGGTGTTGGCAATGCAGTTGAACCTGGCCTCCAGACCGGATCACTTCTTCCATAGGACAGCACACTTCTTCCATAGGACAGCACGCTTCTGCTCGGCGCTGCCACCAGCTTCTGAGCATTGCTTTGGGTCCGGTTGGGGCCCAACCTCCGCAGCCGGCAGGTGTTCGAATGCACTTTTACTTTTATAAGCTAACCATTTCACGGTAACCTATCAGGCCACGCCGGCTGTACATAATCGGTTTCACCACCAAGAAGTACCCGCTAACGGCCTAGGGAAAGTGGAACTTCAGCCTGATTAAACTTGCCCTGAACCACGATGAACTGCTGAGTGCATTGCTCCGGCCTAGTTGGACCATACTGCAGGCCGAATAATAGAGTGGAGGTCTAAACAATAAGCCGATTTAGCAGCCTTATTTTATATGTAGAGCATTGCATATGTTGCATTGCAGAGCAGCCTCCGCGGCAATCTCACCACCTCTTGCAGTGGTCAATAAATGATCAACCTATGCAGAACTTAAACCCACGACCCGATTCGTGAAGAACAAGCACCTTACACCTGGGCTAAGACCCAGCGGCAGTCTACGCAGCAAGAGAAAGGAAAGTAACCTCAGAAAAATTATAGAAACCTACTGTAAATACATACAAGAACTAGCAACGACAGTTCCTAATATATGAAACGAACCAGCCTAGAAGAGTCTGCAGCTGAACGAGCGCCGTGACCTGAATGATTGTGAACTACACACCCTTGGTGGCCTGAAGGCTGCTATCGAATACTAACCTTGAACCACCTCCCTATGCTGCACATTTGGTCTAGTCTCCCTTTTGGAACGATACAATTGATTCATCAGATCTTGCTAGCATGTTCCAGTAAAAATTTAGATCTAAACGCACACCATGGAAACTGAATTACTTTGGGTTTATAGTGAGTGACCTTCTGAACAATTCTGCTCAGAGTAGTGCCTCTCTGCTGTTACTCCTGGATCTCTCAGCTGCATTTGACCCTGTTGACTACCAGATCCTTTCGGAGCTCCTCTGTGCATGCCCAGCTATCACTGGCACAGTGCCATACTGAGTTAGGGGTCCTATTTAAGTTAGAGATTTTAGAGTGTAAATGTAAATGGTGGTGGGCCACCTACAGAGCCTGAAAGTATGGGGTACATCAGTGTTCGGTCTTAGGCCACCTTCTCGTCAGCATCTACACTCTCCCTCTGGCAGACGACATCACCAAACACAATCTTGGCTTTCATTTCTATGCCGACGACAGGCAGTTCATTCGATTCATAGAACATTGCGATAAATAAAAACACTAGGAAATAGATACACATTTGCATGTCCTTGGGTATGAACTGTGTTTCCCTAATTTCGTATGTCTAAAACAAACATAAAATTGCCATTTTCCACAAAAAACATTGCTGCAAAGATCAAGATAGTAACATTTTGAACTTCCCCGGTTTTGCAGTTGGGCATTTTACGGACAGCAAGTTGCAAATACAACAGCCATTGTGCCAATATCCAAACTAGTGAAGATTAGGTGGGTATCCAACTACAGAGTGTTACATATAGTCATGTAAACAGTACAGGCGCCTTGAAAGGTCATTTTAGTTTATGACATATCACAATACGAAAATCATGCATAGACGTATTTTATTGACACAGTGCATCAAGAGGTCAATTGCACCTCAGCAGGTGCACTTTGGTATGTGTGTCGACAATTTATCAAGACTAAAGCAAAAACGAGCACAGCACAAGCTTCTGCTAAGCTAAACGAGGCCTGCCCCGCATAGCTGTCGGAAATCAGGAAAGCTCTAAGCACCTCATATCACACGCAAATACAAGAACTCTTTAAGGTAAGATGACCAACTGCTGATCACACGTTGCTTTATTCATTGCCTCTGCTGCCATGCTGCCCTGAGCTCCCCATTCCCAGACCTTCTGAGACAGATCAGCCATCCTCAGGAGTGAGGGAACCTCGAAGTTGATGCGCTGCTTGAAGGGGAGCCAGTGCAGGTCGGTGAGAAGCGGTGTGATGTGGTGATGGCAATGCTCATGACAGTCAAGCCTAGCTGCAGAGTTTTGCACCAATGGTAAGTGCATAGGCCAGAAGACCTTCAAGCAGTGGGTTGGGGAAATCAAGACAGGATGTCACAGATGCATGGATTAACTTGGATGCATAGACCTGTTTAAGCCTTGCTTTGCCTCGGACTCACATAATTCCCTTACAGTCTGCATCGATGACATTTGCATTTGGATGGCTACCAACTTCATGAAGTTGAACGATGAATAAAATAGCCTAATTATTAGAGGAAACTCTGACGGCACTTGAAAGTTGGAGGACCTCATCTTTACGATTGATTTATCTAAAATCATTCAAGTGACGTCCTCCTGTCATCTAGGCCTGCTACTCCACAACGACTTGTAATTGGAAGAACACAATTCGTGCACTGTCAAGTCGGCCTTATTACAGCTTAGGAATGTCGCCAAAATCAGCGGCCGCCTAGATTGGAGTATGACAAGAGTACGATAGCCAGAGAACGTTTGTGAAAGAGCTTCTATATCTTTGCAATTTCCAAAGTATGGTATTCATCGTCCGAAACTGGTACTTAACTCAGTGGCTCGGCTGGTCTGTCGTCAATGGCGTAACCACCACGACACCACACTTCTCACTAAGCTTCACAGGCTCCCTATCGAGCATCGAATCTATTTTTGACATCCTCCTGTCTAGCCTACAGATTGCTCAACTTGCTTGCACCAGCCTATCTATCTATCTGACCTTCTCGCTCTGCCAGTGGCTCTGCTTGTGCCTCCACCGCCGCCGCCCCTCAGCATCTAGTCATCTCGCCTTTCCTAGCACTAAATTGAGATCTTTGGTGATCGAGCCTGCAGCTAGCGCTGAAAGTTCGGAACATGCTTCCGGCTACGATCACAACATTCAAAGACCTTGCCTCGGTTAAAATCCAGCGTAAGATCATCAGCTTCGGTGAGCAATCCCTCCACGCCAGGAAACTTGTCTTTGTTTTATTTGTGTATGATAAGCATGCACACATGTGCATGATTAAAGTATATGTTGCTTTCCAGAAGTCCTACTAACCGGTGGCCCAGAGCAACCGCATGTTTGCTTGAGCATGTTGGCCAATATGATATTTGTTTGTTTTTGCAGGGAGTTGTAAAGTGCCTGGATATAATTAATTCGGCCCAGCAGACAAGGTGCTCACCTTTGACCACCGAGGCAAAGTAAAAGTATTTTATGACCGATGTAGTGTGCTAGAGCCCCATGGCACATGTGAAGAGCCTGAATGGAGATTAGGTTCTCTTATGGTGCTATGCAAATGAACTCTATGTATGCATTATTATTATTACTACTAGCAACCGAATGGATGGTCAAGGTTTAGGTCTCCATAAAAGTTCAGCTCGAAAAAAACTCCTCTACATTATTGGTTACATTCGGCCTCTACATCAGTGGTTACCAGCTTCATCATCATATGTCCCCAGATCAAAGCCTGGCTAGACACCACACAGTGCAAAAGGGTCAAAAAAGAGCCACCACGAGAGCCATTGCAAGAGCTATTGCAAGCATAACTTGCCTTCACTCTCAGAGCATGCAAAGCAATCAATGACAATCAGCAGCCTCGTTTAATGGCCAGTTGGTCTTAGCTTTGCCTGACATAAATCTCGAAACTGATTTGAGAAATGAGATACAAATACCTAAACGATGGGCTAAGGCACAATGGCTATAACAGCAGTGATGACTAAATGGACATCTCTGACCACACTATTATCCAATATACTTATGGCAGTATATTTATCTTGCTATTTTGTATGCACTGAAAGCTATTCAAGAAACTCCGATGATATAGCTGAAACAGCTGGGTAACCGGGTCAACTTTCTCCAACAACTTCATATTTATATTCAACAAGCGAGACGCGTTTACAGGCATGCGCCGCTAAGTACATGGTACATTACTGTGTTCAGAAACCACAGATTCATAGCCGCTGCAACTGCTGCAGCTTCAATGAAGACCATTCGAACTCACGGCTATCCTTGCTGGTGCATATATTTCTGCATAAAAGGACCTTGGCTACTCAGATAGCTCTGCGAAGTGGCAGAACAGGTCTGGCAGCTGCCTGACATCACAACGCCAATCACCTCTTTCAACTCACACACTCGGCAAGCTGAAGCCTAACTGCACTCTGTGGAGGTATCAAAGTCATCACAGCCTAAGAGTCTTGAAGGAAGTGCCACCAATATGCTCACATTTACTGCGGTCTAAAAGTTGCAGCCAATCTTGCAGGCAGATCGAGGTCATAGTTCTCCATCGGCTGCCTAGAGACAGGCTGAGCAGATGCAGAGCCAGTCATGAGCAACCAGGTGCATTGTGGGATGCATTGAACTCCCCCTCCCCCCTGATCGCTTGCTGCCAAGATTCAGTCACTATTAATAATAATAATAATAATATTGCACTTGATAAAGCGCCCTCAGAGAACTTAATCTCTTTCTAGGCGCTTTACATTTGCTGCAAAGTGATACGCAATAGAATAGTAAGTAAAATCATGCTTGAAAAACAAACAAAATGAATAACATGGTTAGGGGTTACATGCACTGGGTCAGCATGCAAATGTGGTTAGTGGCAGCATGAACAGTGTCAGCATGCATAAGCACACCAAGGACGAATCACAGGGACCCACTAAATGCTGTCCTAAATAGGTATGTTTTTAAGTTTCTTTTAAATGTGGTCAGGTCAGGGGATGTTCTGATGCAGGTCGGGAGGGAGTTCCAGGCTGTGGGAGCATACGAGCTAAATGCACGGTCTCCAAAGGATTTAAGGTTTGTACGAGGTATTTCTAGACTGTTGGATTCCGAAAAGCGAGTGGTACGATGCTTTGCCTGATGGGGTAGTATATCTGAAAGATAGGCTGGAGCCATAGAATGAAGAGACCTAAAAGTGAGCGACAAAACCTTGAAGTCAATCCGTTGCTTGACTGGTAACCAACTATTAGGACTAGGACGCTGCTTCCCTGTGCACAAGTAGGGACAGATGCCGTTCTGCTCCGGCTTTACAGCAGCCACGAATTCGGCCAAATGGTGCAGATTAAACGGCTGGTGAACCGCCTTTCGACTGGCCATGGCAAACGTGGTCGGCTAGCAGCAGCTTAGTATGCAAGACACTGTAAGTTGCAACACCGAGGTCAACTTTTTCCCTCAAGAAAAGCACTGCTAGGATATGTGGGGCCATAAATAGCCGCAAGGTCGAACGAGGAAATGTCGGTGGCCTGTGGCAGACGAGTCGTCTGCTTCTGCAAGCTTTCACAGCCACGTGCTGCTTAGCCGAACTGCCCCTACTGACAACAGACAGTCTACATGCCTCCAGAAACGCGTGCACCAGTCGCTCGGACTGGAGAGCTGGTTGGGCATGGTGGCTCAGTCGGTGTCCAGCTGGGCAAAGCCGTCCATCCACGCCGGGGAGAGCCACTCTTGGCAACAGCAAAAGCTATACGAGTCTACACCGAACATGTTCACGAGTCAGCACCAAACGTCTCCGAAGGTCGAGACCGTAACATCAGAAGCCATAACGTAGGAAGGGGCAGCCGGCGCTTGTAAGTCATTTAAACGGCTGCGACAGAGGTGCAAAACAGCAACCTACAGCTCTACATAGACGAGCCTAAATCATCAGCTCAGCTCATAAGGCCCTCCAAGACGGAACGTGCATACAATGCGTCGCCATCTCGGACCTGGGGCCTTGGCGCGTCCCCCCATCCTCACCCCACTTGCCGCCCACACGTGAACTCAAATCTCGCCCGGCCAGCGACGATACACAGCCCCCTCGGACGCAGGAGGGGCAGGGTGGGAGGAAAGCAGAGCGGCTACGCCGACCTTGCGCGAGCGCTCGGTCGGCGCTCGCCGCGTGCACATTACTCGACACGACCGACCGACCGGCCGCCGCCGCGGTCGCCGCAGCGGCGACGGCGACAGGGGCGGCCGGCGCCAAGGCGGTAGCTAAATATCGGAGGCGCTTCATCGCTACGGCGCTTCTCTGGGCGGCGGCGAATCTCGAATGCAGGTCGCTGTGCAGACGCAAAGTAACGGAGCGCGGAAGAGGCGGCAGGAAAATACCTGAAGAGCTTCCGCCGCTGCCGGGACGCGCGGCCGCCGTCGGACGAGCAGCTCCGTCGGACGGCCAGCGCTCGGCGAGGCGCGCGGCGGCCGATAATCCCGCCCGGGCGCCTACGGCCGACGCCAGGTCGGACGCGGCGGAGTCGGTCGGCGACGCCTCCAGCCGGGTCGCGCGGACTAACGGCTCGGCCTTGACGGGCTTCATAATGGCACACTTCTCGAACTGAAGAGCCATGCGGAAAGCACCGCCATTACCGGCCGCGACGCTGAGAGAGAGACGGCGAGGGTGGGAGGAGACGAGTGGCTATGCGGCACACCCGCGGACCCCGACGACGCGGCCGCGGAACCGCTGTAGCAGCAGCCAATAGCCAGCCGACGGCTCAGCCAGCGCAGGTGCTCCTGTCACGTGTCGCCCGGCCAGTCTAGCGACTGGCTCGCCGCTACCCCAGCGGCGCCTGATCGGCCGCTTCTTTCTGCGCCGCCACGCAGGCCGGCTGGGGCGGAAAAGCTCGGCGGCCGGCGCCAGGCTGTCGGTTGGAATCACGCTCGGCTCGCGACGAAGCTGGCGCTTCAGCGTACCTCCGGTCCCAGCTAAGCTCCGGCCTTCACCTCCGGTCTCCCCCTTCCCCAGCGGCGAAGCTCGACGGCCGCCGCCGCCGCCGCACCTGGCGCCTGCGCTCGTTCGGCCGGTAGCGCGCGCCGCTCTCACAGAGCCCCGTCCGATCCGCGGAGCTCCGCGATAGGGCCTCTCAGGGTGGGGGCGCAGCAGGGCGCCCACTGGCGCCGAGCTTGCTGCGGGTAGCAGAATCAGCATTCGCGAACGAAATGACCTAGTAGCTGCCGCTGGACCAAGCTACGACTGGGCTCAGGGTGGCGTTGAATGATGACGAGGCAATGCGCATTTCGCGGCTTTCCGCGACTAGACAGATCTGTACAGCGAGTGTAGAGGCGAGCTGCCTGGCAAGGCCGAGCGCACCGCCGCCGTACGACTGTCTCTTTCGTGCAGTCACGGACGATGGTTCGCAGCTGTCCGTTCGTCGCCCGCCCGCGCGGTCTCTCCCGCGTCGGTTGAGTAGAAATCGGGCTGCAGTTCAGGTAATCCGCGATAGGTGTTCGGGCTGAGCGAGCTGACTCACATTCAAGAGGCGGAAGCCTGCCTTTCTCCCCCCCCCCTGCACCTGCTCACCACCTCCCCCCCTTTGCCTTACCTCTTACCAGCTCCCTTCATTTTCCTTGTTCCCATGCTCACTCACCACATTCCCACCCCTTCCCTTCCATATCCGCCCCTTCTCTGCCGAGATCTGATTATCGATAGTTCCTGAATAATAATCGAGCAGTTTATCCACGAAGGTTTTGTCATTTACTTTGAGGTCTCTTCATTCTTTGGCTCCATCGTACCTATCAGAACTACTCACTCACTCACCAGGCTAGGCAACGTATCTCCCGCTTTTCAGACCCAAATCGCTTAGCCCTGCCTCTCGAACCAACTTCAAGTCCCCCTTGACCATGCCTTCTTCTGACTCGACGCCATTTTAAAAGAAGTTTAAAACGAACCTGTCTCTTATTTTGTCTCTATGTTCTGGGTCCTTGCGATTTGTCATGTACGTGCTTATGCATGGCGACACTGCATGTTACTGGTAACCCTTCGATCACACTTCCTTTACAGCACATGTAAAGTGTCTAAAAGAGATTCAGTTCTCTGAGGGTGCTGTGCAAATGTAGTATCATTATTATAACGGCCGCGAAACGATTTTGTGATAGTTGGGCACCATAGAGGCAAATGCCGAGTAATAGGCAGTCTCAGATGTGCTTTATGCTTTGATCCAAGTAGCAGTTGAGCTCTCGGCAGTAAAGCGAGGCGAGCGTTTCGGCCGAGGCTTGTAGCCGGTAGGCAGGTCAGTGGTGCTCTGGGCACAGTGCACGAGTTTTGGTATGCTATTGCTGATACTGCACTCCTGTAACTTTCCGTTGCTGTCGAATAAACTTCTCTATGCTATGGATATGGACTTTTATCTTGAGGTGCAAGTGCTCGATGCTGTGGCCGTGTTCACCTGCCGTCGGCTTACGAGTGTGCATTGCAGCTGCTTTACAAGATGCTAGCCGTACGTAGTTCAAAGGTTCAGGGCTTCACTGGTGTTTGTTTCGTTTTATTGTCAGCTGGGACTAGAGAGGTTACCAGAGCTACTTTTTCCGCCTGGTTATGTTCGGAAGTGGAAACCACTACAACCTGCTTGTAGCACTAGCGTCCTACCTCCCCTTCCTGTTCCTTTTGTCTTTTCCCTCTCAGTCTTTGTCTCTACCTGTACCTATGGCTGTCTTTGTCGGTCGGTCTCTGGCCTCTTCCGGTCGCTCTCTCTCTCTCTCTCTCTCTCTCTCTCTCTCTCTCTCTCTCTCTCTCTCTCTCTCTCTCTCTCTCTCTCTCTCTCTCTCTCTCTCTCTCTCTCTCTCTCTCTCTCTGTTGTCTGTCTGCCTCTGTCTCTCTCAGGTTCTCATATCTCAGTTTCTGTGTCTCTCAGTTTCTGTCTGACTCTCTCCCTCTCTCTCTCTCTCTCTGGTAGAACTGCCTGATTGGTTAGGCTTGTGAAAGCTCTTGAAAGACTTGAGCAGATCTGGCAGCCAACGAATTCATTATCTGACTGGCTGCAGGTAGGTGAGCTGGATGCTACTGAGCTCTGTGACCTCGTGACCTCTGGCCACATGTCGGCAGCTCAGCTCTGCTAGTGCTGCTGCTGCCACTGCCTTTGCCACTGCTGGTGCTGCTGCCACCACAGCCAATGCTGCTTCGGCAGCCGTGTGTGCCGCTCGCATTGGAACTAATGGCAATCTCGCAGCAGTAGTATATGCTCTCAGCCAAGCCAGCATCATCAGAAAATGTAAGCATCATCAGAAAATGTAAGCATCATCAGAAAATGTAAGCATCATCAGAAAATGTAAGCATCAGCCTCAAAGTCATGGTCACAAAAGTAGGCCAGCATTTATTGCCATGAGCACGATGCTGGCAGCATAGTGGCCGGTCCCGAAGCTAGAAAGGAGCTGCAGCTCGCGTCTCCCCCAACGTTGGCTGGACACGAATTGTTGCTCATTTCGAAAGCCACCTGCTTCCTAGAGATTGCGGTTTTGCATGCATGCATAACTTCTGTCCTTAGAGAAGAGATGCAGTTTGGTAAAGCAAAAGTAACTTGGTGAGCTGATCGATCGCTTGCTCGAACACTCCATACTCCGTACTCACTGATACGATCCGGTCTATCCACTGAATGAAGCAAAGATCGAAAATACACGGCCCACAGAGCTGAGATGTCTGTCCTTGCACGGTGATCGTCACAGCCCTTGATATTCACACAATGCTGGAGCCTTGACCTGCTGCATACTAATCAGAGGATGCAGCCACAGCCAAGCGACGTTCTAGCTGCTCGAGAAATTCTCGGTCAATCCACCAGCATACTACTTACTTCGTATACCTTCGCTTTCGTTTCCCGGAAATCTCTCAGCGTGCCTGTCGCAGGGGGCAGCCGAGCCGACTCGCAGCTATTGAGACCCAGGCTCAAGAAGCCCATAAAAGTGCCGGAAGTTGCACCCGAAACTTTTTAGATGTGGGTGTTAAACACCGGCTTCAGTGAGCTGCATTCGAGCAGTACGAATGACCTCTACTTATGTGGATGCTATTAGCCTGGCGCCCTGAACCCAACGCTTGTCATCGCGGTACCGATCCATTCCATTACCGGTACAGATCCATCCAGAGATTGAGTTCTCTGAGGGTGCTTTATCGAGTGTATTATTATTATTATTATTTGACAGTGATTGGTTCTCATAAAACTCCATGACTGCCTATGAACTTAACAATTAATAGGCAACCTAACCCTGTTTTCGAGAAAGAAGTCGAGCAGCGGACATGTATCTCCGTCTGTACCTCCACAAAGTCATAAAGATCATGTGGGGTGTTACGCAGGAGAATTTTGTATAGCGCACTCACAGCCTAAGCGGCTTTCGGTACGCATTCGGTAGCCAACAGACTACGTCTCACGCAACAAAGAGAAAGTGGGAAGCATAGCAGAGTCAGGAGAGAAGTTGAGGTAGTGAGTAGCATAGAAATAGCAGCTCAGGACCCCTGAAAAGGATGAGCCATAGTCGGCAGCAGGAGAGTAGTTGTCGTTGCTAAAGAAGTGCTTGCGAGTGTAGCTGGAAACCTACTCAGCACAACAACTGGTCATTAACGCCACTAACGAGAGAGTCTGCCTCTAAATGTTGGTGTAAAATATGTTTCTCTGACCCAACTGCCTCAAAGGCAGTAAAAGCAGCCGCCGCCCCTTCCGAGGTGCAGACGCTGCCCAGTCCGATGCAGCCGGTGCAGCGGGCCAGTGCCCTTTGTGTCTGCAGCAAGGAGAGCCTGCATGATACAGCAGCAATGCTGCCAAGTAGTGGGGGGTTGGGATTTTATAGCAAAGCATGCATTGGCAGTCGCTTGGGTTTTTTGGGAGCAGCTGAATAACAATCGAGAATAGGCAGAATTCCCTAGTCGTGTAACTAACAGTCATGTACACTGAGACCTGCCTAGCTTCCAGAGTGGATATGTTTTACCAAGTAATCCATGCTCAACTATTATGCCAGGTAAGCGAATAGACACTTTCTCAATGAACGTGAGAAATAGCTCCTAGGAGATACGGTTGCACTGAAAGACTGTGGTTAGTGCGCAAGAGCTCGTGTGTGTGTGTCGGTGTGTGTGTGTGTGTGTGTGTGTGTGTGTGTGTGTGTGTGTGTGGTGTGTGTGTTTGTCGGTGTGTGTGTTTGTCGGTGTGTGTGTTTGTCGGTGTGTGTGTGTCGGTGTGTGTGTGTGTCGATGTGTGTGTGTGTGTGTGTGTGTGTGTGTGTGTGTGTGTGAGTCGAAGTGTGTTGGTGTGTGCCTGCGTGTGTATGTGTGTGTGTGTCTGTGTCTGTATCTGTGTGTGTGTGTGTGTGTGTCTGCGTGTGTGCGTGCATGCATGCATGTGTCTGTCTCTGTGCATGCGCGCGTGTGTGTGTGTGTGTGTGTGTGTGTGTGTGTGTGTGTGTGTGTGTGAGCATGAGTGCAAGCATTTTTATGTGTACATATATACATGCAAGTGTACGTACTGACCGGGCAGGAACATGGATCTATGCTCTTCGTGCATTCCCGTGCTGAAGAATCCATTTTTAACTCTGAATTGGCAAGTCGCTAGAGACCGAAACCAGCTTTATTCAGAATTTAAAAGGCTGTCTTTGTTTAAGCACGGCCATTCGTGGTAAGACAAGAATGACCTTTCGGCAGTGGTTCTGTTTAAACAGCAAATACCGGCTGTGAGAGACTTTTGAAAAGCCGAAGCCTGCCTCCCTCCCCCCCCCCTGTAAAAGTGACTCGCCATCCGGACTCGGCTTCTCAATTTATTTTTACTTTTCTCGCTCGGCATAAAGGTGGCTGGCTTGCATGTGAACATGACGACTAGGCTTTGAGTTCGCTATAGAGAGCATTCTAGAGTAGCTATCCGCGTAGTTGACAAGGCAAAGGGGTCGGATTTCGGACAGAGATAATCGTAGTTTAGGGGGAAGAGCTTTACATAAGTGACCGACTTTTAGGGGGTGGTGATGGTGGGGAGGTGGGCTGGGGGGGGGGGGCGGCGGCTTGCTTTGCACCTGAAGTTCTCTGCTCCTGAAGTGCTCGCTCTTAAATTGGCCCTCGCCCCACTCTCGGCCCTACTGGCGGCCACTTCGAGCCCACTCAAGTAGGCATGGCTCACCAGGCCCCTGACTTCACGGCTGCTGGGCTCTACGTGCTTGAGCACTTTCGCCCGCAAGCAAGCACCCCGCCGGCCATTTCCAAGCAGCATTGGGGCCGCTGCCGTGCCCCAGGTAAAGGTTTATGAGCCTACTTGTGACAGATTTAAGAAATACTTTTCATCCGATGATAAGACCCAGCTTACAAGTGGTCGGCAAACCTAGTATCACCCGAAAGTGGATAGACAGCACAAGTCATGCTTGCCTCGTCGTTTGCATCGCTCCCAAGACAGATCTGCTCGTAATCTTGAAAGGAAAATCCGATTTGACCAGACACGATGGGCGAACATATTTCCTCCATTGCCATGTAGGCCAACTTTCATCGTAAGGAGCATCGCTCCCAAGATCAGGGCCTGCTGAGATAAGAGTACGACAACCTTGTATTTGCTCACGAGCTCCACATCTACAGCTGGTGCAAACTCAACAGCTTCTCCTGTCTGCCATCACCGGCGTAGCTGCAACGTCGTACTTGTGTGCCAGCTTCGCCAGCTTGCTGCCGCTGCGTCGCCAGCGTCGCCAGCTTCGTCGGATTGATTCGATCGTCGGATCGTCGGATCGATCGAGCTGCCGCTGCGTCGGCTCGATTTCGAGACCCTCAGTGGCTGGCTTGCAGGTTACCTCACTCGCGCTTGCACACGCCCACCTCTGCGATCTACTTGCAGCTCCCGTATACTTTCGTAACATTCGCTCTTAAGCATCTTAAGTCATCTTGCTTTCCTTCGCCCTAAATTAAAAATTGAAGTATATTAAGTATTTTTATTTAATTATTATTTTTTAGAATTTTTAGTTTTCATTATTTAGTATTTAATTAATATTCTAAAGCCTTTTTTATTTTAGCATTTTAGTTTTTTATTTTAAGTATTTTATTTCCTTCGCCCTAAATTGAAGTGTTTTAGCGTTCGAACCTTCAACTCGTTGGCACCAAAAGTCTGGAGCTCGCTTCCAACTGTTCTGGTCGCTACGTGTAAAGGACCTTGCATTGTGCAAGTCATATCTAAAGACCCATCTGCTACAGACAGTCAGATTTCACTCCACCAATCCCGTGAATCTATCTTGTTAGGTCACTATGGTGCTTTCCGTGCAAGACCTCGACAGGATTAATTTCCTTTCACTCACTAAAAGTCACAGTTATCGATTACCGTCTTGCTTGCTTCAGCACGCTTACCTAAGCATGATCCCAAACAACTCACTCCGCCTCGCTCCCTGATTCTCTTGCAGTGAGTTGTAAGCCACCTGGATAGAGTTTTAGTTCTCCGAGGGCACTATGCAAACGGCGTTATATTATTGCCATTATCATATTACTAGGTTTCCGCCCGTCAACGTTGACGGAAAAATTCGACTCGAGAATCCGTCGCGTTTCTGCTGCCCCCCCCCGCCGCCCAGTCTCTCCAGCGCGTTGCTGATGGCGCGACTGACGAGCGACTCCAGTTTTGCGAATTCGTTTCGCTTCTGTCGCCGACTCTCCAGCTCGACATTGAGCAGAGAGCACCGCAATCAGCTTCAGCTTCTGCTGATACTGGATATCTGTTGGTGTTCATTCAAAAAATGCACTGCAACTGGCTTTGAACTCAAAGTCTGCCATTAATTCGCAGCCACTTATTTATCTGTACACCAATCGAACAGCATTCCTGCAAGGCAACTCAGCGGAAGTCCACGCGGAAGTCCAGCGGCTCCGGAGAGCGGGCCGTATTGCAGAGAGCTCAGGAAAGAGTTTCCGGAAGGCCAGGGCCACACATTTGAGCAACCCTTCTAGGTTCGTCCTCCTGTGAAGCTCCACCATTTCAGTGTCCAATTTCAACTGCGACTATATTTGCAAATTAGCAAACTATCTTCGCCTTTCCACGTCCTTTTGTTGACACCCGTCGTTACTATGTACCCGCATCGTACGACGACGAATACAAAAGAAGGACCCAATGCCAACATGGAGTCAGGGACGGACAAACGGACTAGCTGACCAACTCAGCTTATTATAGAGGTTGCTCATCCGAAGCATCGGATCGCATCCGAAGCTAACGCGCGAGTAATTAGCAAAGAGCACCGTCCATGTCCGCTGCTGACTGCTCAGCCAACTAGATTGCAAAGCCACGGTTTCTCACCGATCGCTTCGAAACGTCTCGACAAACCGTAGCGGCTTGTGAGAGCGTTGCGGCAGGCACGATAAATGCCCATTGGTGAGGATAGGTTCTTCAAAAGACTGGATCGCTAAAATTCCGGAAAGCCCTCAGTACAGGTCATCCAGCTGTCAGGTCGCAAACGTGTTCACAAGTTCGACGCCGTCGTACAGTTAAACTCCCGTTTAAATGCAACGAAGGAATCGCTGTTCCGCAGAAACGCGCGGAACAAGTTTCCGAAAAAAGGCCTACACTTGGAATCGGTTTGTCCTCTATGTACTACTTCTATGCCACTCACTACCTCAACTGCTCTCCTGACTCTGCTATGCTTCCCACTTTCTCTTTGTTGCGCGAGACGAAGTCTGTTGGCTACCGAATGCGTACCGAAAGCCGCTTAGGCTGTGAGTGCGCTATACAAAACTCTCCTGCGTAACACCCCACATGGTCTTTATGACTTTGTGGCGTTGCAGACGGAGATACATTACATTATAAGTATGTCCTTACGATGTGAAGTTCTCACGGTGTGCTGCCAAGCTGTCGTAGCTCACGGCCGTACGTACGCACGCGCACCATTCTTAAAACGGCGGATCCTGCGGATGAAGCGTTGTCTCAATTCTTTTTCTTCTTTAATTATCGTCTCTTCAGCCGCCATTTTGTTCTGAATTGAAACCCTCTTCATTTCATTCGGACGACATTCGACCGGTATTGCGATGTACTTTTATTGAGCCAAGACGAGAGAGAGAGAGAGAGAGAGAGAGAGAGAGAGAGAGAGAGAGAGAGAGAGAGAGAGAGAGAGAGAGAGAGAGAGAGAGAGAGAGAGAGAGAGAGAGAGTTCAATCTTGCGTAAGGCTCGCAGCTCGCAGTACCGTTCGCGGATGAGTCGTCCTTTTTTAGACGGGCTCGAAAACTGGAGATCTTTCAAGTATTTCATAGGGTTAATCTAAATTTAATCCGTCCTCTCGCTGTCTTCAAAAACCCAAAGCTGGCATTGACGCAAAAATAGACTCAAAGCTAGCAGCAGACGGGCAGTTTGCTTCCGAAGCACGAGCGTGCAGCTTGCAAGCCTGCTTGAAAAGAACCAGCAAGACGCAAGGACTTTAAGGAGTGCAGCAATAGCTGCTCTGATCTGTCCTTGATGTGCTCGTGCGTGCTGACACCGGTGCATGCTGCCACTAACCACATTTGCATGCTGACCCTGTGCATGTCACCCCTAACCATGTTATTCATTTCGTTTGTTTTTCAAGCAGGATTTTACTCACCATTCAATTGCATTTCACTTTACAGCAAATGTAAAGCGCCTAGAGAGAGATTAAGTTCTCTGAGGGCGCTTTATCAAGTGAATTATTATTATTATTATCACTTCGAGGCAAAGCACCATGCCAGCTCGTCGCGTCCGCTCCAAGCTTTCTGCCGACGTCTAAGCTCAGCTCGCCACGTTACCCAATGGGATAGATAGACTTTGCTTTCTTCATTAGCTGAGCTAGAGACCACGAAGCTGTTCACGCTTCCCACCGAAAAACATGGGACGGAGCCCAGCGTGAAGGCTTCACGTGATTGCCGTGCGTTGCAGTAGCTTTCCACTTCGTTGTGGTAATGCCTGTTTAGGCACGCACAACTACCACGAACGAAGCGGGTTTACGCAACAGTCAGGAGCATTTGGTGCGAGGTTAATCTAAAGTTATTTTGTTTCATATAATCGCATTTTTTATCCCCATGCGCTCTCTCAATCGTGCTTTGTCTGATAATAATCCATACTTTATTCGGGAAAATCACCAACGATACAGCTTGGAATGTCCTGAAATGGTTAAGGACAAGGTGCCCTAAATTTGGCCCACACACTTATGCAAATTTTAAAATGGATCTCGGAAAGCGCTCGCCGTCTGCGATCACCCTACTCCCCAGTACGGGTCGCCCGTATAAACTCGGCCTTTGCACAAGGTTAACCAGGTTAGTCGTAATAGGGATACAATATTTGAACAAGCGCCCTAAGAAAAGTGCGCTCGTTAAGCACATTAGGTGAAACCGGAAAGATGTGTTTCAAGCTGCAACTACGGCACGACGATCGCAAATCGCGGCGCAGCATCTCCGAATGCGCAGCTACGCGACCGGCGGCGGAGAAGTGCCTTTCAGGGCACGATCAGAGGACGATCCCTAACCGCTATCAATCGCCGGAACCGAAAGGCAACAACTTGCGGAGTAGACGCTTCTCAGACTGAAACCTGGGGTTTAAATGGTCACGCTTAGGCGATCTCGTTGCCAGGGAGGGCTCTAGAAAGGCTCCAGCGCTCTCCCGCGTAACCTAGTCGGAACTGCAGGGCGGAAGCGTTCCATCCCGGCATGCCTCTTCAGGACCATCCCTAAGGGAGGCAGACCGCAATGCTGCCGAGGTGCTCCGCCACGGCTGGTCAGTCTGCCCTACGGTCAGTCTGCCAACCGCAAATCTGCTGGGCCCCCCAAATGAAAAAGATATGGTAGCTGCACTCATAGAAGCGAGTGGGACACTCTTCTCTCTAGAGGCGACCCTGCGAATCTGCGGCGGTGCCGGCAGAGGGCGCTTCACGCGAGCAGCAGCGCTCTATCATCTGCTTTCAGAAATTTGGATAGCCCGAAGCTCGGCGTCAAAGAAGCTCAGCCTACCGAGCCTCTTACAGACGACATCTACAATCCAAATGAGCGAGCACCCATTTCAGGCAACTAGAGCTGCAGTGAAGTCTGGCTACCCACGGCAGGCTAGTTTTGTTCAATCTTGAAAAACTATCCGCTGACCCTCCTCCGGTGCTGCGTCTTGAAGCTGCATAGCGAAGGCTCGAGATCGAGAAGTGCTCCTAGGCAGTCCCAAAAAGCACGGCTACAAAAATGTTCAGCCTCGAGCAGTATGCCGGAGCGGCTGTGCGCCATCCGGCGAACGATAATAAAAACAATGCATTCGTATAGCGCCATCAGAGAACTGAATCTCTTTCTAGACACTTTGCAGATAATGCATAACAAGCATTACCAAATGATTGGTGCATCCGCAAGCAGCAGGCGCAGTGTAAGCATGCACGTGCACACGAAGGGAGGAATCGCAAAGATCGGCCTAAAAAAGAAATTGATGTCCACACATGGAGAGCACGAAGCGATGCGCCATCGGGCAGGCCGCCGTGGAGTTGTCTCTGAGAGCAATCTCGTTTCCTCTCCAAAGATGCCATCCCTCTAAAGATGCGACCGGAAATGGGTGAAAGCCCCCGTCGTAGAGAGTGCTCTGAAGTCCCGTTAGAAGGCTTCTTGGTCTTAATGACTTTGTGGAGTTACTGACGGAGATACATTACATTACATTACATTCTTTATTTTTGTTTTAGCCTGAAACTCGAAAATTGATGCAATTAGTGCAGTGCGTCCGAAGGTACCTGCGCGCCGCGCACACCGGCGAGCAGGTGCGAGCCGCGCCGAGCCGCCGCTCGAGCGGCCCCACTCGCGTCAGAAAAAAAGCCGCCCGAGCGGGTAGCCAACCGCAGTACATCCGGGGCTGCTTCCGGGGAGGGCAAACAGGGGGGAGGGCGTTTCTACGGGCGTGCCTGGATCTCGCGGCCGCTTCCAGGCCGCCTATCAGCACGGGGGGGGGGGGTTGTGGATTAAAGCACCCTTGCGCCCAGTCAGTCTACTATGAGTCGGGTCATGGCGATCGGCATTGCAGTTGCAGTTTACCGCTCGGAGAGTCGGCTAGTGACTAGCCGTAGGTGGGGGCTCGCGAATCGGCGGAGTCCGCCGACGGGTCCGAGCGAGCGTCGTCCTGCGTTCTGAGCCCGTAGCGGGCACGCCGGAGAGGGCCCGGCGAGCTCTACGTCGACCCACTTTAGCCCGACCCAAAGGCCTCGCATATCGATTGCCGTGCGCAAGGAAGGTTATGGCTTGGCACTCCTTACCTTAATTGATGGCTCCGCCCTTACCGGGCAGGCTCCGAGCCAGCTCGTGCCTGCGACCGGTTTCACTCGTCCTGCGATCTCTACAAGAGATAAGAGACCGCATTGGACCGGCAGATCAGTTGCTGAGAGAACCAGCTCTCAGTAAATGCCTCGACTACTAGTATCGTAGACCGGCAATAGAGAATCGACTACATAGCAACTTGAGGGGCGTGTCGATTCTCTTTTGGATAGCAACTTGAGGGGCGGGCACCGTCGCTACTCACGCCTCAGGAACTATTGGAACGTGGCCTCGGCTTCAGCCGACCGCTCAATGACCGCCTGCTGCTGCGTCTTGTGCATTCATTCGAGGGCGAGCTATCGAAGAGAGCAGGGTTCGCAAGCACCTGTAGTAAGTGATCGAGCCCAGAAAGCGAGGCACGTCGCGTTCACACGTCGCGTTGGCAAGGCAATTACATAGCAGTGAGGTGGTTCACTTCCCGCTACTTTGCTGGATGAAACCTTCCTGGCCAGTCTCAGATGGATGGTCTCGCACTTCTGCTCACCTGTTAGATTGCTATCTTGAAAACTAACCAAAAACCAGGACGTTACCCTGGTAAATTATCGCTAAACCAATGCAGATTTTTTAGCGCTCTCTCCATCAAGTGCTCAAAGTTGGCGGGTGCGTTGCACAAACCAAAGGGCGTAAACCTTAATCGTAGGAATGCTCTCCAGAAGCCGGTAAGAAAAACGACAGTTTTCGACTGCCTCTTCTAAAGTTGGGATCCATTCTTCTCAGATGTGAAGTCGGAAACACGTCAGTGCCTGACAGTGGGTCGAGAGCATCAGCAATTCGGTGGGAGTCGTTCTCGTTTATGTTCCAATCTGTACGGATGCCAACGAGGCATCTCGTGGTGCCATCGTTCTTCTAGCATGCACCATTGAGCAGCACCAATTTTCTCGGATGGCTTTCCAGCGATCTATTGGTTACCTTAATCACCCAAGACGTGAAGCTCTTTCCGGGCGTTTCGGCACTTCACATCGATGTCGCTACTTAATATGTACACATTGGTCCGCATTGATCTTATGCTCGACTCGATCAACATAACCAAATTCACGGTTCCCTAGAGGATTCTACACCAGACTGCGACGTTGAAAATTGTTTAAGTCCTACACAGAGGGGTAGTGAGACCTTTCAGCGCCCGGGGACAATGCTATGCATGGCGCTTCCTCCCGTTGTCAAAAATTGCTACAAAATAGCTCTGCTGCAGAAGTTATGCAAAAAAAGCATACGCTAGCAGGCAAATCGAGTCAAGAAAGTTGTATTAGTTTTGGTGAAGGTACAAGGTAGCTATCACAGTTTTAACTTTAATTTGATAAGTCGTATTCATTTGTGTCAGTGGCAACATCCGCCTCATGTTATGCCTTGGCCTATGTTCCTAGGACTCGTCCTGCTCTAAGATTCAACCGCTCATCGGAAGTATTTTCACCTACAACTGCTGGAACTATCTTTTGAATTGTATTTACTAAACTATGCCACACCATCAACCCTGGTACCAAATCAGCGACCCTATCGTTCTGCATTATTTAGCCACGCTCAACTATCTTGATTATGGTTTATACCGCATCAATTACTCTCATCAAGCGGTCGAAAATACAGTGCTAATATTTCTCATACAGCTACTATCTGCTCCACTGAATTATAGGTCAAGATGATGCCCATCTACCCACAGCGTCGAGTCATCTACCTTAGGTGGTCGAGTAAGTCGTCGAAACTAAGGATGTATACATAGTTGAACGTCATCTATGATGACGCGGTAGCATTCGGCCTTACTACTAGTAAGTGTACCAGTCTCCTTGGGTCCCACATCTTTATGGTGTCCTCTAGCGCTCGTACAGGCACTTGGGGACATCTTGCATTCCGTAAGCTGCTCGTAAGCTTGGCATGACAGCACGTCAAACCTTAGCCATTGTCAAGTGTCATCCAGTACTCTGCGTCGCTCTCTCATCCAGGATTTCGTGTCGCCCTCTTATCTAGCACTTTCTATTGCTCTTTCTTCAACTCTTTTATTTTATTTTCTCTCGAAAGCTTAAGCAGCTTTTAGTACGCATTCTGTAGCCGACAAACTTCAACTCACGCAACAAAGAGAAAACAAGAAGCATGGCAGAGTCAGGAGAGCAGTTGAGATAGTGAGTAGCGCGGAAGTAGTAGCTCAGGACAGCTAGAAATTATGTGCCATAGTCGGCAGCAGCAGAGTAGATGTCATTTCGTAAGAATTGTGGAAGTGAGTTCTCCAGTATAGGACCTGCAGAGTTAAAGGATCTGTTGCCAACGGTCAGTTATGTAAGAATGGAACAGCTAATTTTATTGTCCGTAGAGGACCTGAAGGCATGGGAAGCTGAAACTGGTGTAGCCGTTCAGCTTATATATATATATATATATATATATATACATACATATATATATATGTAATTTATTAGTATATCACTCATGTGGCAACTAGCTTCCTTGACTCGGTTGGAAGAGAGGGCTTATGCTGACTTCCTGCTCCTGGCTCAGAACAAATCATCCTAGGTCTCACCTTTACCGACTGGACCCATGAATCACTTCCACAGCTCTTGGGACCCACAGTATGGGCTGGCTAAATCCAGTCACTTTGCCTGTAAAGCCTTTTAAGCTCTTATTTAGAAAGAAAAGCTATTACTCTCGCCAGCTCCAAGTTTTCTGATCGAATATCTGCCGCTCGATGTTTGTCCTGCACGAGCTTTTGGAAGTTCACGTTTAAGTCTAATGTGCCACATTTTCAATTTGCTACTATGAATCCCATTCCCCTTTGACTTCATTGCTTGCGAACGCCATACCTGCAATCGGCAAGCGTCTCGCTAAAATTTCTACCAAAATCTCCCACAACGGCCAACTTTGGTAAGCTTGTTAACTCGGCTAGATGCCTCTTCCAATTTCCGGGTACAAAATGGGTGAACTTCCCGTTGTGGCCGGTCAAGCCGATTAGACCTAATCCATCTGATACGTAAACCTTCTAAGTGCTTGAACACTAGACCTTTTCTCCACAAAGTGCAGTAATATTAAGCGTCAATCCTCGCCACATCCCTCGCACTAGCGGAGAAACACTAAACCCCCATTTCTTCGACGCGCTGGCAAAGAGTAGATACGATCCATCCTCCTACTGCACGCTACACGCACTTTTTTTTCGTGCTGGCTTGTCAGTACTATGCAGAAGGCTAAGCAATTATCGAGCCGACCGATTCGAGGCGTCCGTTTTTTTCTGGATCGATCTAGCCGACTCAGCAGCCAGGGTTGTCAAGTGCTCCTCCATAACCCATTATTCAACGTCGCCAGAAACTTCTACTATTACAGCCTCCTTCTCGTCGGCTACGACATGTCCCCTAACCATGTTATTCATGCTGTTTATCAAGCATGATATTACTCACCATTCAATTGCATTTCCCTTTGCAGCAAATGTAAAGCACCTAGAAAGAGATTGAGCTCTCTGAGGATGCTTTATCAAGTGCGTTATTATTATTATTATGTCCGACAGTCCTTGCCTTCGCTAGGCGACGACTTAGGGCCACGAGTAGTACTAGCGGCATCAGGAAATCGTCGACCAGTGAAACGGCAGGGCTACGCGTGTGAATGCAAACAAAACATTCCGTACGTGGGACTCTAATTGTGTTGACTCCAACGACTCCGGCAGCGGCGCACCGCATTCAATACAGGCAGACATTGCGCCCACAAAGTTCGTCACGCAACGGTAGCAGCCGCGTCGAAAAGTAGCCCCTAGCAGCACTAGCGAGAACGCCGAAATAAAAAAGTTCGTCATTTATTTCCATCACATTACGTGAGATGCAGTGATGTCACAAATGCATTGGCCAATCAGTGATGGAGAGCAATTGCCGGCTTAAATACAGCGAGTACGACAAATACAAATGCGAGTCGAAGGAAGAGGCCACGATGCGTTCCTGCAGAACATACCGGGTGTATACAAATAAAGTAAAAAAATAAATAAAGTAAATAAATAAATAAATAAAGTAAAAAAAATAAATAAATAAAGTAAAAAGTATACAAAGTATACAAATAGAATAGCCGTCGAATGTCATCGGCTGAGACAGCCGTTACGCTATGAAAAATTTTGAGGATTGATTAAGCTTTTCGGTCAGCCTTGACCATCAGAGGCCTCCGAGTCTCCTGGGATATTCTAAGTGCTCTCCGAAGATTTCAGCTCAGTCACTCAGCACCCGCTGTAAATCGAACACGAGACCGAACAGTCAAGATAGATCAATATCGCGTCGCGGGCTTGGGCGAGGTAACTAGATGCAGCTCGATCCGAACACTCACGTCAAATGGAGGCGCGAAGCGCACACTTCCAAAGCATAGTAGTTTATGACGAAGGCTACTTTTTCTGAAACGTCGCAAACTTGCGGCTGGGTAATCACAATAGCAGAGTTGTCATGTATGGGAGCATTAGTCTCAATGAATGACTCACTGCTGGTCTCGCCGACTAGTCTAGTCCTTCACTTTAGACGGTAACTACACTAAGGCAAGGGCTAATATCGCGGCTAGCCTGAGAGCTGCTCCGTTGCAATTCCAATTTGTCCAGTTCGCCCAATCAGCTGATATTTCCAATGTGGGGCTGGTCGATCCTGGGGATCGTACGGTGATGCACTGCAGGCCTGGACGAAGTCGCTGGGCCAAGCTCAATCTGCAGCGGCTGTGATGCATATTCAGCCAACGTAGATGTGTTTCGCAAGAGTAGCCGAAGGCGCTGCGTTTAAAGCCGGCCCACCAAAACTCCAGCATCGGCCAAATAACGCTTCACGTACATCGCCAGTCGGCTATACCTTCATGATTAGGACAGTTTGGCAGTACCTTTTCCGCATTACAACTCGTGATCGGCTAATACCTGCTATATATGAGTAATTGATGCATCGCTCTTCTTTAGTTTACTACTCCGCTCAGGACGGTGCGAACTGCTTACTGTTAGATTCTTCATTCTGCTCTCTAACCAGGGATGAACGCAAAGGATGCAATGCAGAAATATTAGTTGGGAATATGCAAGTTCCTGTAATCTTGCTTTACAGCGGTTCACAGAAGTGCTGAAGGTAATTTTGTGCTTCTCGGGGAGCTTTCGTACTATCACAGCATTCACCTATTAAAACCATGCGTGACAATAAAGTTAAACTCCGTGGCGAATTACTTCCATTTCATATTTGCTTGAATCTAAAAGAGAAGCCGCTGTTAAGACTCGAAACAAGTAGAGCCGCCGATTTTCTCACTACAGAGATAAGTGCATTGGTCAAGCGGTGTTAAGAAATGTGCTGTCTATGAGGTTAGCCGAGTCAGGGGAACCAGCTCTGTCGGTTTGGAGCTTTTCGCAGCCTGCAGGGTGAAAAGCAGGTTCCTTTTATTAACTATTTGTGGCTAGCTAGCAACAGCATCGGGCATTTGTATCTAATCCTACACACTCACCGTCTTTTGTTGGTCATTGAGCTATCTGTATATGGGGATTGTCCCAAAGGCTTACGGCAAAATTTCAAAATTAGTTACAATTGATAGTTATCGATCGCCTGTCGAGGATGTGAATACCCTCAGGTTGCATGCCGCGGTACTTAATGTATGTCTACACTTTGTTATCTCGGTCATGGCATATTGAGTTGACCATCCTTGCTCCATATAAAGAGTGACGTCTTGATACCGGGCAACTTCAAGCCGGTTACTTTGCTGCCGACTCCGATTAAATTGCTGTCTTCTGCCCTATCCTTGAAGCTGGTTGGGTACATTTGGGGAGATAGCCGGCTGTCTGGTTAGCAGAATGACTTTCCGCCTGGCATCGAGGGCAGTCTCGAGTAGGCATTTCTTGTTGAGGCAGTCTTCGTTATCGCGAAAGACAACCCATCGAACAATTGTTCGCTATTTGTAAGCCGGACTCCTCGAACTTCGAGATGCAATTACCAGTATTCGCTGTGTAAGCATCTACCTTATATATATATATATATATATATATATATATATATATATATATATATATAATTCATTTGTATAGCGCCCCAAGAGAACTAAATCTCTATTCAGGCGCTTCACATATGCCTCAGGGCTCGAGCCCACGACCTCAGCCAGACCTTAGTCGGGGCGACCACCTTAACCGCTACCTTAGCTTGCAAGCCTTACGTGAAGTGGGTGCTGGAGAGGACATCTTTGGTTTCATTGAGTGGCTGTATGCTTACACGATAATCATGCTGCATAACATGTCCATCGATCAAAACCTGGTACTGGTCCCTTCGCTGGCGTGTGTCAGGCATGGTGAATCAGGCACGATTCGCTTTCACACACTCTCTTCGACGTGGCCACGGAGCCCACCACCATCCAATCCTCTCTGCTCCACAATGCCTCTGGCTTCCAGACGGGCAACTTGTGACGACATGGCCATCTTCTCGGCGTTATGGACTTCAGTAGCTCGTCCTAGCCACGGAGGAAGTGGCTTTCACCATGGACCTGCACACCAGTCCTGAGAAGTGCTGCTCGGCAGACAAGCCAAGTGGATGCCAAGTCGTCAGATTCTCTACCGCTGGAAAGCAGTAACGTGCCCCAGTTGGTTGATGGCCACTCGGTACCTACCCAGGCTCACGGCAGGGTTTCGGCTACCTTCGGCCGATATTGAGAAGGCCTGCCGATGCCTTTCGAAGGACAGGCAGGCTGTGAATACCCCTCTCCTCGTGCCCTGGTAGAAGCTGGATGCCCTGTGGACGTTCTCCTGCCAAAGTACAACTACTAGTGCTGGACCAGAATAGGATCAGCCCAGCTGCTTAGCCTTAAGGAGAAGGTGAAGCAGCTCTGCATGGATGCATGCTACTTTGCTTGTAGCTCGTCTGCCCAGTTCTCGTTAGCTCCAACGACAGCTGGCAGACTAGAATGCTAGAGTGAGTGAAGCTCTAAAACAATGCACGGATGCTTGTTTACATTGTGCATGCTACCACTAACTACAGGATCCAACTTCCTTTACAGCATATCTAAAGTGCTTAGGAAGAGATCGAGTTCTCTGAGGGTGCTGCTATAGGAATGTTTTATCGTCATTATTATTTTCGTGTGAGCTACCCAGGCCTGCAGGATGATAAGCTCTTCGGATCCCGTTTCCACTGTGGCTTGTTTCTGTCTCGACCCAGTTGCACGGTACATGGGTGCTTATGTCTCAGATAATAATAATAATAATAATAATAATAATAATGCACGTGATAAAGCATCCTCAGAGAACTCAATCTCTCTCTCTAGGTGCTTTACATTTGCTGCAAAAGGAAATGCAATTGAATGGTGAGTAATATCATGTTTGATAAACAAACAAAATGAATAACATGGTTAGGGGTGACATGCACAGGGTCAGCATGCGAGTGTAGATATTGGCAGCGTGCAACAATGTCAGCACGAATAAGCACATACAGGACGAATCGCAGGGAGCCACTAAATGCTGCCATAAATAGGTGCGTTTTCAATTTCTTTTTAAACGTGGTCAAGTCAGGGGATGTCGTGACGGAAGTCGGGAGTGAGTCCCAGGCTTTGGGAGCATACGAACTAAATGCATGGTCTCCAAAGGATTTGACGTTTGTACGGGGTATTGGTAAACTGTTGGATTCCGGAAAGTGGGTGGTACGATGCTTGGCCTGATGGGGGAGTATATCTGAGAGATAGGCTGGAGCCAAAGAATGAAGTGACCTAAAAGTGAGCGACAGAACCTTGAAGTCAATCCGTTGCTTGACTGGCAGCCAGTGCAGGTCGGCGAGAAGTGGTGTGATGTGGCAACTGCGACACTCACGACAGACGAGCCTAGCTGCGAAGTTTTGCACCACCTGCAACCGCCTGATCGCACATGCCGGCAAGCCAGAAAGCAGTGAGTTGAAGAAGTCGAGACGGGATATCACGAATGCATGGACCAACTTGGACGTGGAATCCTTATCTAAACAAGCCCGAATTTTAGCAATGCTATGAAGCTGCAAATAGGCAGAATAGACTGTGGAGCTGATGTGGTCGTCTAAACGAGAGGTCGCTTTGGAATATGACACCTAGGTTTCGAGCTGATTCAACAGGAGATATGCTGGCAGAGACAATTTTTAGCGTCAGCCTTTCCAATTTGTGAATCACACTGGGTTTGCCCATAACTAGTAAGTTAGTTTTATCATCGTTTAGTTATGGAAAATTTGCTGCCATCCATGTGCGGATGTCATCAATGCATGCAGCAAGTGAGTTGAGAGAATTTGAGGTGCTCGAAGGCTGGGAGGGATCAAAGCAAAGGTACAACTGAATGCCATCCGCATAGAAGTGAAAGCGTAGATTGTGCTTGGAAATCACATCAGCAAGAGGCAGAGTATAAACCGTGAAAAGAACCGGACCTAGCACAGAGACCTGAGGTACCCTATATTTCAGAGGTACCTCGGATGATCTTTGTCCACTCACGTCAATACTCTGGAGTCTCCCACTGAGATAGGACCTGAACCACTGCAGAGCAGTGTCAGTGATGCCCAGGCGAGATGAGAGGCACTCTAGAAGAACTTTGTGATCAATAGTATCAAAAGCTGCCGAAAGATCGAGCGAAACAAGCAGAGACACTCTACCTATGCCTGAATTCCTAAGTAGGTCGTTGTACACCCTAAGCAATGCTGACTCTGTGGGGTGATTAGCTCTAAAGCCCAACTGGAACTTACTAGCAAGGTTTCAAGTTTCAATATATGAGTTCAGCTGGTCCGCCACGACCCGTTCCAGTGTCTTTGATAGGAATGGTAGAAGGGAAACTGGGCGGTAGTTGCTTAAGTTTTCTTGGTCTAGTGTAGCTTTGTTGAGAAGTGGCCTGAGTACAGCTTTTTTGAAAGGTGCTTGGACATGACCTGAGGCTAATGACATATTAATGATGTTAGTTATGCATGGCAGCAGCAGATCAATGCAACGTAGGAGCAGGACAGTGGGAATAGGGTCCAGAGGACTTGTTGTCTTCTTTGATTGGGATACGAACTTTAGGACTAGATCACTAGTGGCCTGCTTAAATGCAGACATTGAGGTGCAGCCAGGAATCTGGGAACAGCATTCTAGTGGGGATGTTGTCATCACAGGGATGGATTCCCTGATCTTGTCTATCTTCAGCTCAAAGAATCGAGAGAAGCGATCGGCTAGATCATCACAAGGATCATCAGGTAAGGAGCTAATCTGGGAGCGGTTGAGGAAATGGTTGATCGTCGATATCAGCATTTTTGGATTGTGCATCTGTGATTCAACAATGTTTCTATAGAAGCTAGACTTGGCCTTTGCTAGGATCGATTGGTACGACCTACAGCAGTCTTCATATACTTGTCGATGGACAGTCAGTCCAGATCTTTTGAATGATTTTTCAAGCTTTCGCTTAGTAGACCTGGCTAGTTTAATGTCTGTGGTAAACCACAGGCCATCTGGGCACCCCCCACACAGTGAGCTTTGTCAGAGGTGCAAACTCGTCGAGTGTGTCAGCTAGAGTCGTGTTGTAGCTATCTACCAATGATGACAGATCGGAGGGAGAACTGAGCAGCAGAGGTGAAGCAGATATTCTCACACGGATGAGCAGTCAGCTGCAGGATGGTGACACTATCCCGAGTGAGCATTGTGCATTGTCTCCCTGGGCAGCCGCTCGGAAATGCCTAAGAAAGTGTGAGCTGTGCTGCTATTGTTATCTTAAGCAATTAATCCTCTGCCAGCCACCAGGATGGTGCAAACACGAATTCGACCTCTCTAAACTGGTGCTGGTCACGTGCCTGCGGTGCCTGTCAAGGCGGGCTGCTGGAGAGGCCAGGGTGAAAAGGGGCAATAAAAACCCACAGCAACTTCTTCGCAAGCAGCCTCGGCTTGAAGAATTTCAAAGTTTGATGCTTCATCCGTAGATAGCGAGATTGAGCTTGTTGCATGTGCTACGAGACGAAAGCGATGAAATATATTCAAAACGAAAGCGATGCTGTGCGCTGCCGACAAGTCTTGACCATCCACTTGCCTTTTATACTCGAGTTCTCAAGACAGACCTCACCGTTCTGGCGTCTGGAGGGAGGAGGCACAGATGCACGTCCGCGAGGCGGAATTCCAGGGACACCAGCCGACTGTGGTGAGACGGCTACGCGTGTCAGTGCCAGGCGTTCCAGCAGGTGCAACACTTGCATTGGGTCATTGCTTTCATTCGGCTCATCAGCTGATTGGCAACTCTACCCAGAGCACGAGGAAAATCTACCTCACGTGCTCTGCCAATGCTGTGCGGTGATGCCGATGATCAGGGCCAGGCATTACCTTGTGCTTAACTGTCTGGTTGAACTTTGGCGGATCACGGGCAGCAGACGGCAACCATTGACAAGTGCACTGAGAGTAGTGTCAACAAACTATGCATGACCTGGTGGATGACGTAGACATGACCTCTGTTTGACAACAACGAAGATGCACTCGAGAAGACCCCACGGTCACTTATCTCTCAGGCATCGCGAACGGCTTTCTGGCTCAAGGGCGAAGAACAGAAGCCGTACTATTTAGTTCTGGGCGCTCCCGGTCATGACATTCAACAAATAAACGCTGCCTACAAACGGTGCCTCCATGTTCTTGGCGCACCCTGGATCAACCGGAGGGATCTCTTTCGGGAGCTCTGTGTCAGTGATGAGATCGCAGGCATTATAGGCATCTCGCGGCGGTTCGAAAGAAACTCTCTTCGGGTGAAGGCGGCTTTGCGGTCGTTCTGCAAGCCACCTCGGAGGCGGATGGAAGACGTCCGATCACCTGCGACTTTGTAAACATCGTATATACTAATTAGGAAAAATATACATGAAGAATAGTAAATAATGCTCACAAAAGTTTGTAGACAGTTTTAAGAGTTTTTTTTTACATCTTTTACACACACACACACACATATATATATATATATATATATATATATATATATATATATATATATATATATATATATATATATATATATATATATGTACATGGCTAACATATTAGCGGTGAGGCTACAACGCCACAGCGAGTCGCGTTAGTGGCGGGTTGTAGGTCGCTTAGTCGGTACCCGTACTGCTAGCGGTGCTGGATGGTCTAAGCATTCAGCCTGTTCAGTGATGGCCCTAGAAAGAGTTCGTTTGGCCGTTTTTCTAGCTCTAGCAGGCATACTGTACTACGGAGCTGGTATGTCGCCGCTTGCCTCACTTGGTGCCGTTTTGATGTTGCACCTGGCAACCGGTGGTTGGAAATTCGCTTGGTTAGTCATCCGTACGGCACCCCGAGACCTAAGGTGAGTTTCGAGGAAAGGCGTGCTTGTTATGTTTTTAATGAAACTATTTTTTTTCAGATTGATTGCTGTTATATTGCGAAATACGAGGTTCAACGCGCGCTCTCGGTAGTCAAGGATTTACATTTTGTTATGACGTGAGCAATGCTGATCAAGGTAGGGTCTCTCTGCCAGTACTGCTGGATCTATCAGAAGATTTTTACACTATTTACGTACAGATACTTCTTTAGATCCTCTCCACATGGCTAGGTGTCATTGGTACAGTGCTAAACTGAGCCTGGCCCTGCCTCACTGACAGATGTCGCGTGTGGGTGATGTTAACTGCGTTCGATCGTCCTCGTAACCTCTAAAGTACAAAAGGGGAAAGGGGTAACCTCGGGGTTCGGTATTAGGCCCACTATTTTCACTGTCTATGCTATTCCTGTGGCCAGTGTAATCCCCAAACACAATCTAGGCTTTCATTTCTACGAAGCATTAGATCCTTCCAAGGCTTGATGCTCATCCGAAGCACTTGATTCCCTTACAGCCTGCATTGACGACATTCGCGTTTATATGTTTACTAACTTCCGGTAGCCTAGCGATAATAAGACGAGTCTTAGCCCAGGGGTAAGGTACTCCCACATCACGACCCAGTCATGGCTTTGATTCCTGTAACAGGCAATCGTGTATTGCCCACTGCAAACGGGATGATAGTCGCTAAGGCTCTTTTGATGCTATATAAGTTAGTTGATTTACTCAGCTAATCTTTGATTACTTTTTGAATAATTATGGGTAAACTAGCGTTACCCGTAGGGTAGAATACACGACCTCTCAAGAGTGGTTCAGCCAGCAGCGCTCCGGTTACTTCGGCCCGTAATCTGGCCGCAGCTATTTTAAGGCATTAGATTAGCACATTTCTTCGACTATCAATTTAGCTCACCTTCAGCTAAGCAACCTATTGAATATCAGTGTGCTATCCCAACTTGTTCATTGCAATTCCCTTTATTCAGAACTCGTGGCATGTGCCCTCAATCATCTGCAACTCGTGCTAAACTCAGCTGCCATATCACACCACCTCTGACTTGAGATTTGCTGTTTCCGCAAGCATCGAGTCGAGTTCAAGATCCTCATTCTGGCTTACAGGTCTCTTCATTTGCTTGCACTAGTCGACCTATCAGAACTCGTTGCTCCTCCCGTGTGCTCTTCCTTCTCAGCATCTAGTCATCTTTACTTCCGTCGTATCGAATTGAATTCTTTTGGTTGTTGATCTTTAAGCTCGTTTGCACCAAAAGTCTGGAACTCGCACCCGGCTACAATTACTCTGTGCAATGACCTTGCATCTTTAAGCCTCAGCTAAAGATGCAGCTGCTCCAGTAAGCTTTCTCTTTGCCCCAGTGAACTTTTTTGTGTGTGTTCCGGTGTGTGTACCTGTGCACGATTCAGTTCATGTCACTACCCAGAGGTACGCACCAGTGGCCATGAGTGCCATCATGTTTGCTTTAGCATGCTGGCCCAAGTCTGTCTGTAACAATCTCTTGCAATGAGTTATAAAGCGCCCGTGTTGAGATTGAGTCCCCCTCTGCAGGTGCTATATAAAAGACATGCTATCATTATTATTATTAGCAAAAGCAGTAGTAGAGTAAAAATGTTGAAAGAAGTAGAGAAAAATAGAGAACAAATGTTGTAGAGAAGTAGAGAAAAAATGTTGTACATAGGGCAATCAAATTACATATGGCTGACATATCGAGGCTAATTGGCAATTTCGGGGGCATTTAGATATTTTGTATCTAACACATGAAGTTTTCTAAAGTGATGATTCGATGTTACTGATTAGTTCGATTGGTCTCTTCGACGATTGCTACACTCGTGGAAGTCTAATAAACTTACTCATTTTGAGTTATGTATAGATAGATAGTTATGCATATGCGTAGTCAGCAGTAGAGCTTTAGTCTTTCAAATGCATTACCTGCTTATGCTTATTAGCCCGCAAGGTTTTTTTTTAATGTCCATAGCACTCAGCGTTTTTGTTATTTCCCTCGCAGGTCTTGGTTCCATGTAGACAAGCACTGGGTTTTCTATTGACCATGCTGCCTGTGCTATTTTAGGTTGATGTGGATTGTTGCTTGTTTTTTATTGTAGTGCAGCCATCAAGTTTTTCCGAGTGAAGCTGGAGATCAGGCGAATGGCCTCGAGAGGAGAAGGCATTCCGAGCCTATTTGAAAGGATCACTCGAAAGCATCCTCACAAAACTGCTTTTCTTAGTGAAGGTGCACCACGAGTGTTCTTGCTTTTTTCCTGACCTACCCTTCACTGTTATTATGAGCTGTGCATCGTGTTTGCTTACTACCTTCTGCCGAAGGGAAGTCTGTGCAAGCATGTGGTTTTCTTGAATCTTGCTCTCCTACTCTCTAGTTGCCCATCGGACAGTATTGCTTTTCTACTAGTAGATGGCTGGTTTATTCGACGGTGTTTGTGCACCCCACCTGCAAATTAGACGGTTACTAGGTTTTTAAGGATAATCAGTCAGCTGGGTGATCACTTCTCCTTATGCCAATATGACCCCTTAGGAAGTGCTCCGTCTAATTATTGCCTCTCTATAATTCTTATATCTGGCCATGATCTGATAGCCAAAAACAGAAACGTGTACCCAAGTAGTTGGATTGCCTGGGGCTGTATTCTCATCCACCATCCATGTGCAAAGGATCCCCCCAACAGTACAATGAAAGCTCCCTATTTTAGCTCCAAATTTTCATCTCTCCAAGCTGCTTTACCATGTCTAATTATGCAATGCCAAAATTATAACCGTGCATTGTAGGGCGTACATGAAACCATCATATGCAAAACACGCAAAGCTGCATTATGCAAAATATAGCAGCAGTGTATATGTGTCGAGCTATATTATACATAAGTGGTAGAGCACCGGAATGCTTTTCATTCAACCGATGTCATGTGGCTGCCTGTTCCTTTACATCTTGCAGTTTCCTCAAGCTTGCTGCCTATGAGCATGTATGAGCTCTGTATGTATTACTTGCCCCAAGCTTCATATTTAGTTCCGATGTCCTTGCACACTGCTGGCCGCAAGAGTAGCAGCCTTACGAGCAGGCTGATGAGTCGATCTGCCCTACCCCAATATCAGTCTGCCGAATTAAGTTAAACTAAGCTTAGCTGTCCCATTGAGCTTACAATCTCTGTAGTACTGGGAAAGCTATATGTCCCTGTGAAGCTGTGTAATCCATGTACGTTTTGTTTTGCCATGCACCAAGTTTACTTTTTAGAGGCTGTCATCTTGAATGTAGAGTTGAGGGTATCTTGCACTCAATCGCTAATGTCAATTACAGCAGCAGCATTACCGAAGGATGGCTAAGATTGCAATAACCACCATGCTGGCAAGCTTTTATTTTTTTAGCATATCTGCTTTAGTTTCGTCATCAACTGCTCTGCAGTGATCTTCGGTGACAACTTTTGCTTACAACTTGCCTGTCGTTCTTCTTTGAAGGAGTTAGGTGGTCATTCGAGGATGTCGAGAAGTATTCCAATGCTGTGGGAAATTACTTTATTAGTATCGGTTGCAGGTAAGATGGCATTGAATTTTCCATTAGTGTCCAGCTGCATCACTCTTAAGCACCGGGTAGGTCATATTTGCAGTTATACTGTACGATGACATTGACAACTGCCCATGTGGTGTGCAAATTGGCTCGAATGAAGAGATGAACACACCCTGTGCATGCATGCCTGTGCACGTGCACATACACGTACATGCATGCATTCACGTGCACATGCATATATATTTGTGTATTAACTTGCATAACCATGCACAGCGGCAGGTTCATGTGCAGGCACGCACCTGGCACTCAGATGGCACTCAGATGCGAATGCATATACTCCCGGACATTGACACGTTTACACACGTCAGCACATGAACGTGTAAAACACGCCTGTGGATGCAAACGCATTCATAATTTGCACACGCCCATGATTCCGTAGTACATGGTTTATGTACATATGCATGGGCATTTTTAAACGCCGGGTGTTGGTGTGCTTGAACCCAAGAGTAGTTACTAGCGAAATTGTCAAGTTAGCTATCGGTATCTTGCACAGCAACTGCATTTGGATACCATCCTAGTAAGTCTGAAGTTGATCGAGAGATAACATTGCTGCAAGGCACAGTCAAGACTGGACAGAAAATTTTAACGTGAGTCAAGTTGACCTGCTCTCCAATCATCAGGCCACGATGGCAAGCTACGGAGAGCAGACGTGCAGCCCGGCTGCACACATAAAACGAACGGATCGAAAGCTTTCCTTCCAAAGTCACTCAATTGAGGTTGATGCATATCGATATAGGATACCTTCAAACTAAACGATGATAAAACTAACTTACTAGTTATGGGCAAACCTAGTATGATTAAGAAATTGGAAAGGCTGATGCTCAAAATTGGCTCTGCCAGCATATCTCCGGTTGCATCAGCTCGAAATCTAGGTGTTATGTTCCAAAGTGACCTCTCGTTAGACGACCACATGAGCTCCACAGTAAAGTCTTCCTACTTTCAGCTACGTAACATTGCTAAAATTCGGGCTTGTTTAGATAAGGATACCACGTCTAAGTTGGTCCATGCATTTGTGACATCCCTTCTTGACTTCTGCAACTCACTGCTTGCTGGCCTACCAGCATGTGCGATCAGGCGATTGCAGCTGGTGCAAAACTCTGCAGCTAGCCTTGTCTGTCGTGAGCCTCGCAGTTGCCACATCACTCCACTTCTCGCCGACCGGCACTGGCTACCAGTCAAGCAATGGATCGACTTCATGGTTTTGTCGCTCACTTTTAGGTCAATTCATTCTTTGGCTCCAGCCTATCTCTCAGATCTACTCCCCACCAGGCCAAGCATCGTACCACCCGCTTTTCGGAATCCAGCAGTTTACCAATACCTCGTACAAATCTCAAATCCTTTGGAGACCGTGCATTTAGTTTGTATGCTCCCAAAGCCTGGAACTCACTCTCGACTTGCGTCACGACATCCCCTGACTTGACCACATTTAAAAAGAACTTAAAGACACCTATTTAGGACAGCATTTAGTGGGTTCCTGTGATTCGTCCTTGATGTGCTTATGCGTGCTGACACTGCGCATGCTGCCACTAACCACACTTGCATGCTGACCCTGTGCATGTCACCCCTAACCATGTTATTCATGTTGTTTATCAAGCATGATACTACTCACCATTCAATCGTGTTTCCCTTTGCAGCAATGTAAAGCGCCTAGAAAGAGATTGAGTTTTCTGAATGTGCTGTATCAAGTGCATTATTATTATTATTACTAGTAATGCTGCCACTGTTTTTTGTCGTTAGCCATAACCTGCTTGATAAAGCTCTTTTATTTATGATGGTGGTTTTTAATGTTAGCATGGTCAAATTGATCTGGCAAAATGTCTTGAATATTGTGCGATAGAAATCTATTGTAGTTGCACAAAATATATTGATTATGGGGCAAATGATGTGATATGCTTTGCTTGCAGCAGTAGTCAGCTATGAAAACATCGAATTGCGTCACTAATTGCAAAGAAAGGACCCAAACCAAAAGGCAAAATATATGCATCGTCGTAAATCATTTAATCACTGAGTATGCTTCTAGGAAGACTATATGTATTGGAAACTTTGTTATGGTTTTGGCTAGTTTTATGTCGATTGCTTCTACACCACACCATAACTAAAAACGCTGTCTTGCGGCTGTTATTGTTTTTAGTCTTTGTCGTACACACTGTGCAGTATCTGGATTAGGCCACCAAATTCGTTGTGGTGCTTGGTTGAGAAATATGGTTTTGTAAAGCTGGAATTACTACGGGCAAGCTATTTTGGTGGCATCCATGGTTGCATTCTATCCTCTTGCCGATCTATTAATGAATGTCGAGTTTTTTAGTGCTGCATTAGTACTTCCTCATGCGTCTTCGAGAGTTATCTGGTTCTGTTGAAGTGATATATCTCGTTTAAATTAACGTTACGGCATAGCTGTTCTGTTACAGCATGCCTGTTGTAATACCAAATAATCGTGTCCCACAAGGCCCGCCATTGGCTCCTCCATACCTAGCTGAACTGCTGCACCAGTTTCAGCCTCCTCATGCCCTCAGGTCCTGTATGGGCAATACATTAGCTGTTCCACTCTCTGCTTAAAGACCGTTGGCGATAGAAGCTTTAGCTCTGCAGGTCCCAGACTGGGGAATTTGCTTCCATGATTCTTATGCAACGACAACTGCTCTCCTGCTACCGACTGTGGCTCACCCTTTGCAGCGGTCCTGAACTGCTACTTCTATGCCACTCACTACCGAAAACTGCTCTCCTGACTCTGCTATGCTTCCCACTTTCTCTTAGTTGCGTGAGATGAAGTCTGTTGGCTACTGAATGCTTTCCGAAAGTCGCCTAGGCTGTGAGTGTGCGATACACAATTCTCCTGCGTAACACTCACACAGTCTTTGTATCTTTGTGGAATTACAGACGTTGATACAGATACCTTGTCGAGCATTAGGTTGTTCTTTTTTTCCGGGTATCTTCATGCATGAGTTGGGCAAGACGAAGCTGCAGCGGCACGAGCTCAGCGTAGCCCCTGCATCTTACCCAGGGATGAGGTGCTTGCACGTAACCATCCCAGATCGTTGGTACAAGGTCTTCAGTAGCTAGTGATTCGTTGTCACGGGTTCAAGCATTGTCAAACAGTTTGGTAGCTACTGGGGCTCTACTGCTGATACTTAACTGAGTCTGTTGAATCAGCCAACCCTTATGTTTCCTTTTTGTTGCAAACCAGTGGTTTAGTTTCTGATTAAATGTAGATCATATGATGGCATCTCTCCGAAAGGGTCCTAGTGGCTTAGTTCAAAGACTTAGATCAGTGCTATTGCTTTTTCAATTCACACACCATTTTGGACGGTGAACGTATGTGCAGTGGAATGGTGAAGGTTTGTAGCAGATTCATAACTTAATATTCAACTCTTGGGAGCACCTCATTAGTATGCTGCTCCATTGAATAGGCAAGACCAGCTGTCGACTCGGTTCCCAGCTAGCCCACTAACCACATGTAACCCACTGCCGACCTATTGCTTTGTGGCCAGTTCCATGCACACAATCTTCTTTTACTGGCATTATGTTGGTTTAGCACCAGGCTTACTCGTCCGATAGAGACTCTGTTTGACTAGGAACAAGATGAGAACCCTAGCTGAGGCTAATGTTAGCCACGATTCCTACAGATATGTCTGATCTGTGAGTAGCCAATCGAAACTCGGATATCTAATGTCTTTGATCACTTCATGTCTATGGACATCACCAACCCTTCAGGCTCCTTGCACCCCGACTGCCTTGTGTCTTCTTCAGTGTTTTCTTTCACAATCCGCCCCTCTTTGGCTTCCAGTCGTCTCGCTGTACCTTGTGCGCTAAATTGAAATCATTTGGGAATCTGCCCTTGAGTTCGTGTGCACCAAAACTTGTGGAGCTCGCTTTCAGCTTCGAGTCTTCAGCTGAAATGAATGGGCACCATTTAAGTCTCAGCTGAAGATGCATATTTGCGCTCAGCTTTCCCTGCTGACCCCGGTCAGCCCGTCTTTTCTTTAGTTATACTCTGCGGTACCTACCTGTGTGCACGAATCAGTGCATTTTTAATATAAACAGGGGTCCTACTGACCAGCGCCACGAGTATCTTCATGTATGCTTTTGCATGCTTTTCTTAGCGTGATGCCTTGGCTTGTCATTAGCTTTTGCTTCTAGCTTCTCTTTCAGCGATATGTAAGACATCTTGGTAGAGATTTGTCTCTCTAAGCGTGCAGCTCTAAGTACTTATTACCATTATTGCCAGCATTTTCTTGCTTTTATTTGGATTGTTTCGTCATTGCAGCTCTGTTTTGCTGATCTTTTTTTGAGACTGAGTTCTCTATACTTAAGATACTGCTTGGAATTGCAGTGAGTTCTCTATACTTAAGATACTGCTTGGAATTGAAGTGAGAATATGGCGTGAGTAGAAAAAATGGTTAGTCTGCCATCCCTGCCATATGTGAGTAAATAGATAGTAACTCAGCATGGGGTCCCCTTTCTTGCTAATCGCCTCGTTGATCGTGTATGGGTTGCCTGATTGATTGGTGAAGGCATCTGCTGAAGGCATCACGGACTGTGAGATAAGGCATTTTTTCAAGGTAGGATTATTGGGAAGTTGGTAGGGACATCTGGCTTATTGGTGAACATGGGCATACAGAATTGGGCACGCAGAATGATACAGCAAAGGATGTTACTGGATATGCAAGGAATTATAGGCAATCGTCCACAATGCGTTGCTTTGTCTGCTTTTGCTAGTCGGTCGTTTCATGGGTCTAAGCTGGGTCTGACACACAGTGTCATATTTCCCATCGACATTGTTGATCATTTTTAGCTCTAGGTTAAAGGCTGTTGGTTATCGCTCATGAGCATTAATTTTTGCTTCATATGACACCTTACTGATGTGTTACATTTTTTTAGTGACAGCTATTGATCGTCTAATCTTGACACACACTTCAATTACTAGCAGCCAGACTAATGCACCTAATTCGTCACAAAATCAACCTTACACGGAGAAATATTAGATGCTCATTCTCAACTCAAACATTTAGTTAGTAAAGGCTATTTTTTGGAAATCTTTGGTTTGGCCTGGTTTAAGTAATCACGTAGCCTTGTTTAGTGATGTGTTATCTCAAGATTGTCGTTTTCTATAGTTAGCAAACAGCAAACAAATCCTGTGTTTGTAGTTGCTGTTCATTAGGTAGGTGCTTCTGGTCTTTTGACCGAACAGCCTTTACAGACACAGCACCATAAAAGCAGATCGCTATGCCGAACAGACTGTTTTCCAGCATAGGTACCTTATTAGTTTGCATTCACTTTCTTGAGTGCATACCTTATGTGAAAATGTAATATGTAAATGCCATTTCTTTGTTAAATGTGTCTGCCATGCAAGGATTGCTTGAAAACAGTTTTGTTCTTTTTCTATGTTTGCAGGTCTTATATTTTGGTTTTTCCTTAGTAACTTGCTTACTCTCTTTGTTCGTACTGGTGCTTGCCGTCCAGGTGTTTGGCTTGCTTCAGCAGTGCAGATAAGACAAAAGTGGCTATCATTTCAGACTTGCTAGAGCAGCTGATTGCAACCAACTCCCTTTGGTACGACGGTGGTTCCCAATTAACAGAACTGTACCGTGAAGGTTAGCCTTTATCATCATCGGGTACTTGATAAATGAGTCCTTCTGAAATCGTCAAACTTGCCACTGTGGTTGTCTGTTACTACATCAGGCCCTTCAGATTCACTGAAGATTTTTGAAAATGTCTGCAGCTTGGTTTCTTTATCTCACGGTCTTTATCTCACGGTGGTTTAATAACTCTACTTAACAAATTCGATGTCTTGCTTCATATCAGTAGCCTCAAGCAAATCCAAAAAAGTTATGACTTGTTTGGTCGATGCTAAGGCTGATACTCTGGGCAACTAGTGGGTGGTTTATCCTGATAAAGGAGAGGGTCTATGTAGCACGGTGCACCCTGCTGAACCTGCAATATCCTGCTGCTGTGCATTTATAAGTTTGCCACTGTGGTTGAACACTGTAAGTGTTATGCCCAAAACCCTACTGAGAATGCCATCTTATGGCCTGTGCAGTACCATCGATTCTGGAAACGGAGGTCTTGGGTGCAAATCCTGCTGCTGGTAATATATTTTGCCGATCAATGGATGCTAACTACAACTTGGCAGTCCACAATGCCAACCTGGCATTTGGAGCAAGCCTGTAATCTGGAATTGCTTCATATAATAACCTAAATGTGTAGGTATATGGGCACGCACGCATGCACACACACACACACACACACACACACACACACACACACACACACACACACACACACACACACACACACACACACACCGCACGCACACACACACAAAACTTAACATACACACTCTTTCACAAATACCTCACGTCGGCTCAGATATATATGTATATATGTATATATACACAGGTCGACTCAGAAGGTATATTTGTGGAATTAGAACAAATCGCTCCCATATTTCTCCTGATATGCCTGTGTGCAGTGCTCCCACATAATTCTGTCTTCTCACTATTCACTAGTGCAGTTTCTAATCATACCACTGTCCATCGGGCATCACTGTTATTCAGTGTTCTTTAGGATTGGTCAATTTTTTCTGTAAGTGGTGCCACGACTGATGTTTTTGGAATGTGTGATGCGCGATTGACAGATTTTGTGTGTGGCCATTGAAACTAGGATCTTGGATCAATGCTGCTGCAACTACTTTTAGACAGACCTGCAATACATAGGATCTAGTAAATTTTATATAGGATCAAGCAATTCCGTGGCATTATTCTAAAGCTACATTACAGCTAAATCTGCCACTATGAATTTCACGTTTTGAGTATGTAGCAGACGCGAGATATATGTTGTTTGTTGAATGTTGAGATTGGTTTTGTGCCACATCTGTGGGCTTAAGGCCAAGTATATGTCAGAAAGCCAGTTCGATTGGCACCTGACACTTGCTCCATGTTTTACAGTTTCTTACAAACTGCAGAAAGTTTGTCGGCTGATTTTGCTTTTTTACTGTAGCATATTATCGGATGTTGCAGGCGTGGGAGTACCGTTGGTGTGTTCATGGAATCACGACCACAATTTGTTGCAGTCTGGCTTGGTTTGGTGAAAGTTGGCATCGTGCCAGCACTTATTAACTTCAACCAGAGACTAGACAGCCTTGCCCATAGCATTCGCACATCGGCCTGTGTCGGCTTGGTGTATGGCAGCGAGCTTGCTTCAGGTGAGACCTCTGGCACCCACTACTTGGTGCGACCTCTGTTACCATGTTCATTCGAGCTCTTATGATTGGCTCCCAAGCAGAGCATCGAACTAGTGGCAAGTTAATACTGAACGATTATAGTTGCTAGTTATCATGGAGAGCGTATGTAGTTTTCTGTGAACAGCTAGGGTGTGGTGGGCATGGTCAACATTACAAAAAATACTAGCCGATTTAACAGCCCCTGTTATATAGCGACAGAAGATCCTTTACGGCTATCGCTACCGCTTGCAGTGGCGATTAAGGATCGCCCACTGCAGAATTCGAACCCACGACCTCGGGACCGCGGTCGTGAAAAGCAACCACCTTACCTAGTATACCATCATGGCTCACCTGTTACATTTTTCCATAGTGCAGAACGACTCTTCCTGCTTGGCAGAGTTTCTCTAAACGATTGTTATTAATTTTTTTGAGTCAGGTTACCTTTAAATTATTGATGTTCCAGTTCTTGACACCTTCATTTCTCTAGCATATGCTGCAGTGAAGGCGAACCGCTATATATACCACTTTCCGATCGGTAGATTGAAAATAATATATATATATAGTGCCACTTTCCGATCGGTAGATTGAAAATAATATATATATATATATAGTGCCACTTTCCGATCGGTAGATTGAAAATAATATATATATATATATAGTGCCACTTTCCGATCGGTAGATTGAAAATAATATATATATAGTGCCACTTTCCGATCGGTAGATTGAAAATAATATATATATAGTGCCACTTTCCAATCGGTAGATTAAAAATAATATACATATATATAGTGCCACTTTCCGATCGGTAGATTGAAAATAATATATATATATATATAGTGCCACTTTCCGATCGGTAGATTGAAAATAATACATATATAGTGCCACTTTCCGATCGGTAGATTGAAAATAATATATATATATATATATATAGTGCCACTTTCCGATCGGTAGATTGAAAATAATATATATATATATAGTGTCACTTTCCGATCGGTAGATTGAAAATAATATATATATATAGTGCCACTTTTCGATCGGTAGATTGAAAATAATACATATATATAGTGCCACTTTCCAATCGGTAGATTAAAAATAATATACATATATATAGTGCCACTTTCCGATCGGTAGATTGAAAATAATACATATATATATATATATATATATATATATATATATATAGTGCCACTTTCCGATCGGTAGATTGAAAATAACATATATATATATATATATATAGTGCCACTTTCCGATCGGTAGATTGAAAATAATATATATATATAGTGCCACTTTCCGATCGGTAGATTGAAAATAATATATATATATATATATATATATATATATATAGTGCCACTTTCCGATCGGTAGATTGAAAATAATATATATATATATAGTGCCACTTTCCGATCGGTAGATTGAAGATAATCGGCGTCTGACAAGAGCAGAAGAACAGATAGTGCAACAGTACTGGGTACTTTCGAACGCACCATGTGTAGTTTGAAGTGTTGCAGTGTTTGAAGTGTTGTGTTATTTATTGGCACTTTGCACAGGATTTAACCGTTGGCAGTATGGCTGCTTACACATGCATTGGCGTTGTCTGTCATCTCGGTTTAATGCAAAACAGTTCGGCATTGACTCGATGAGGGTCTCTGGCTGCTGGCACTTGAATTAAAAGGGTAAACGCTTTGTCCTGGGCACGTGGATTACTTAAGACACATGGAACCCCTCAGGTTGTTGCTATGTGTAATACTGCTAAGCCGTAAAGCAGTCTAAGAAAATTGCTCAGTTTTCGGTCGTTGACTTTCAGCACCATTTGCCAATGTTTGCCCTGAGCGCGGGAAAATTCAACAAGATTGCTACATCGCCATTTTGCCTGGCACAAGGTGCTTAGTGTGACACTTGCCACTGCTATGCGTATACAGAATGCTGTTCCTGTCAGTAACCTTCCTGGGTACATCATGAGACGTGGTTAAACAACCAAGGATCGTACTAATTTAAGTTTTACGGCTAATGGCCATGATGGAGTGTATCTGTTCGAATTCAGCTTCGACAGCCACCATCTAACTGGAGCATGTATCCTCTAAGCTTTGTAATTAGTCAGCCCTCGGAGATGTATTTTGAGGAGCTATGTCGGGCTAAAGGTGTACGCACGATGAATCATGTCGACTAGCCAGGCTGACGAATGTGGTATTTGAATGTTTTTTGTTGACTAAAAACGGGTATTGCCATGCAAAAAGAGTTTCTAATCATTGCAATAAAGGAGTATTAGACTTTTGCCATTGAATATCTTGCTGGTGGTTGATCTTTACAGAAGTTCAATCTGACTCTTAATCGAACACCATATCGACTTCAAAGGTTTGTCACTTATTTTCTAGGTCCTTTCATTCTCTTGCTCCTACCTATCTGATCCGATCCGAACTAGTTTGCAATCAAGCTAGGCATCGTTCCACCTGCTCTTCTAACCCAGATCATTCAGTTGTGCCTCTAACCATCAGATTTTTTTGGATAGTGTCCTTTATTAGTTCATATGCTCCAAAAGCCTAGAACTAACTCCCTACTGCCATCACGACATCCCCTTACTTGACGACATTTATAACGAAGTTTAAAACTCACCTGTTATAACATTTGCTGGGTCAGTGTGAGCTGCTGTAGTGAGTCATGTTATCACTAATCAATTGGCATGGCTTCTTTCCAGCATATGTAAAGTTCCTACACAGAGATTTGGTTTACTTTGGACGGTATACTAATATTTTATAATTTTAATCTTGTTGTGTGCATGGCAATAAATTGTGAAACTGGTCTTTAAGTGAAGCCAGCAGCCACACTACTGCTATAGACCAAATGGAACCCTTGCAACTTTCACTCGATCCCCTTTTCCAAAATATAATGCATTTGATTGGCGTTTATTCGATCCCGAGATTGAGCATCTCAACATTTCACCAAGCCCAACAGACAGTGCTTCTTGTACAAATAAGTTACTCTGCAGTGATTTTGTGCACGTTAGCCCTAAATGTACATTCACCAGAGCTTCCGGGAACAAGTAGACAGTTACAGAGTCCCGACTAATCTTTTAGCCATAATAAAACAAATAATAGCTGATTTAGCAGCCTCATTTGTATAGCGGCAGAAGAGCCTTAGCAGCTATCACCACTGCTTGCAGTTGGCAAAAAGTACCCTTCCACTTAAGGATTCGAACCCCCACGACCTCGGTCATAAAGAGCAAGCACCTCACCTCATGGGCTATCACGGCCCACCAACCATACATTTATCAGGCCTACATCTTGTGCTTGACCTAACCGTAAGCAAGTAAGATAATCTCATGTTTCTTGGCCCTTGGAACTTAGCTTTGTCGTTGTTCCTCTCGTTTTTGATCATGTATTGCATTTGACGGCTCTTTCCACACCTGGCGACTGCAAGAGGAGGAAAGGGGAGAGAAAAGTGAGAGAAAAGGGAATGGACGGCTGTCAAGCCGCAAGCGAGTCATGCATTATGGCCATGCCGGAGTATCTCTCGGACGGCTTCTCTCAGAGCCCTCATATATTCTTTTTTTCGCCCTCTCACACCTAGCTCCTCCGCCTTCTGGCGGTGCCCGAATTCGGTGTCGCTGCGTCGCCAGGCCGAGTCGTTGCCTCCTATCGAGCACCGTAGAGGCTCCATCTGCCATCGACTGAGAGGCACGGGTGGCAAACTGTAGACGTGTATTAGCGCAAGCTCTAGGCGCCCCTCGGCCATCGCCGATGATGGCCGAGCGATGACGGTGATCGCATCATGTTGCGATCGCCGATCGCGATTGCGATCTCGGCCATCGCCACTATCGGGGCTGCGCGTGTTGAACCCTGCCCGCTGGCAGGGGGCCACTGTGGGCGAAAGTGCTTCCAGCTCTTCCACTGTGGGCTCCCTGCGTGACCTTTGGTCCGGTGACTGGTATCCAGGAAGCCCACCCCCTTACCCAACCCCTTGCGCTCGCCTGGATAGCATGCTCTCGAGGTCGAAGGTGGGGCAGGGGGACGGCTCGTGGAAGGGAGCGTGAGCTCAAAGCTCAAAAGGGGCTGATGGCGTGGTTTGGCTTATCTTTCTTTCTGGCTGCGGCGACTCTTAACCACTCACCGGCCTCCCGGCAGGGCGTACAACCGATCTGATGATCTGCTTAAGCAGTGCCGCTGAATTTGATTAATGCAATAGCAGGAAAGCTCTCGTGAAGAGAAAGCTTGGATTACACTGGATTAGCTGAGCCAGATGAGTGGAATACTCACTGAAGTTGTTCTTCCTGCTTTGGCTGGGGCTGGTTAAAAGCAAGCAGTGGGCCAAAGTGGTGGCATTGGCTCATCGATTTTGAAGGTGATCCAGAGAAGCCCCCCCCCCCCCCCCCGAGCTTGAAACTGATAGCTGGCACCGTGTTCCCACATCAGCCTCTGTTGTTTGTTATTTCAAGTAGGACAAATAGCAAGTCGTTCGTGGAGCATACTTGGGATTTTCTGCTGTGTGAACTTATGTATTTAAGATCAGTGCTGCTGATTAGGCTGATAGCACATCGATGGATTTGAGGCAGGAGCTGCCGTGCCTAGGCAGGAGCTGCTGTAGTTCTATCTGTTGCTGCTGGCGAGCAGAGATCTACGTTTCAGCTTGCCTAGCCTGCTACCGGAGGAGGGAGATCCACAGTCAGAGCTGTTAGTGATGCACACTTGATTTTTGCCAAGTAGGCTGGAGCAGGAGCATTAATGAACATGTATTAAGTGACAGAAGCTTGACGTCGCCGGGCTGCTTGATGGTGAGCCTGCGGAGGTCGATGGAAAGTGCTGCAATGTGCATGGCAGTGGTGTCGATCACGACAGACAAGACTAGCTGCAGCTTTGCATCAGCTGAAACCGTGTTATTTCGCAAGTAAGAAGACCTGCTAGTTGGTTACAGAGGTTAAGAGAGAATGTCACAAATGCATGGACCAGCTTGGTCATGGAATTTCTATCTAAGCAGGCCCGAATTCTTGCAGTGTTGGGTAGCTGGGACTAGGTGCTCACTTAACTGAATAGCTGATATGATTGGTCGTCTACAGAAAGGTCACTTTAGAACAGACAAGAACGATGGTAAGCTTGGCTATTGCAATTCTGTTGCCGAGAGGCTCCGTGACTGCATCATGAGGGGCTGCCTGTGCCGGGATTGCCATCTGGGGCAGCAGCAAACTTATATTCACGGGTGCCCTGCGTAGGCAAGTTTTATACGATAAACATAAGGGAGAGCAGCACAGAACAGGACTTAATCGGCAGGCTTGAGCAGTAAATTCACTGTAGCCAACATAGTCAGCTTGTCTGTGGATGGTCGGTACATATATAGACCCCAGTATAGGCCGAGTAACAGCTTCATGCTCGGTTAGTCAAGTATGGACAAAGAATACCCGTCGACTGTAGACATGGATAAAATAACTGTTAGCAGGTTGTGGGCGAGTCCTTTTCTAGTCACCAATTGTGTCAGACTTTGCAATGAGCTGTGAGCATGCTCACTTGTGTCCGACCTGTGCATACTGTACGTGCACAACGTGCAGACAGACTCACAAACACAGAGAAATGTTAGTCTTTACATTGCACCTGGATCTTGGCCGAAGTGTAAAGTGCTTGCACTTTACGACCCAGGTCGCGGGTTCTTTGATGCCTGCAACAGGCAATCCTTTGCTGCCCTTAGAAAGAGTGATAATGTTGAAGGCTCATCTGCAGTTATATGAATGAGGCTGTTTGATCTGTGAGACCTTAATTTTTAATTACTTGGTAGTTGCTGAATGCTGGAGTTTTTTGCAGTGCACTCAATGATTAAGTACCTCTCGGTGTGCACACCATAGCTAATAGACTCGATTTCAAGCAGCAAACAGAAAATGAGGACTATAGCTGTGTGACTAGAGCAGCTTGAGCAGTCGAGGAAGTGAGTAGCAGCACACTGCAGCTGGAAAGGATGTGCCACTATCGGTAGCAGGACAGTAGAGGTGAGTACCACTGCCAAAGACCTGCAGAGCAAGAGCTCTCGCCAACGGTCTTTTAGCATAGAATGGAATAGCTAATTTATTGCCAATAAAGGACCTGAGGACACGAGGATGCTGAAACTGGAGTGGAAGTTTGAATAGGCATGAAGTTGCAGAGCCCTGGCAGGCCTTGTGGGTCAGTGTAAGAATTTCGATCCATATGTGTTGATCGACCGGAAGCCATCGTAGCTTCTCCAACTAAGGAGACACGTGGCTAAACCTGGTCTTGTTGACGAACCTTTCAGCCGCATTCATCACCAGCTCTAGAGGCTTAATGGCTATTTTTAGTAGCCCAGCCACGACTGAATTTCAGTAATCCTGCCTAGGCATCCTTTGAGTTGGAGAACTCTGGGAACTGAAAGGGATTTGTGCTGAGAGATTTGTGCAGGGGATCCCATTTAGCTCTGCTCTGAGCTCGGTGGCCCATCTAGGTGGGCATCTGAGCTCAGCCCGGCAGGCCTCTCTGTATACCCGTACACAATATGGCAGTGTAAGAAAAGCCTAGCTTATATTAGTGCTCACGTAGTACTCCAGTAGCCGGCTAAGCAGCTCTTCCGACAGGATTGTAGCTGGAACAGAGTCGCACCTCAAAGCGATGCCCTTATCTGATGGATGCTTTATGGGATTTAGGTAAGGCGATTGACATGGTCAACTTAGGATTCTGACACCTGCTTCTGAGAAAAGTGCTTTGGAGGATTTTGCTGTGGGCGTCTGGTCATTGTCCTGCTGACTAATGCAGCATGTCGTTACCCAGAAGATCTCTCTAGCACTTGAATTCCCACAATTGTTTGCCGTATCGATTTTCACATGCTGGTCAGTAAATGTGATGTTAATAGGGTGTAGAACTCCGAAACGGGGCAGAGCAGAAGCAGCCCCAAACCAAGACACTTCCACCAAATTTCAGTGTTGTTTGGAGGCAGTCAGGGCAGTACCTATGGTGTTTTCACCGACTTGACAACGTTCTTCACGTGTTGCTAGCGAAAGGCGTGAATCGTCGGTTCAGAGAGCTCGACTCCAGTCACGTGCCGCGTAGTATTCGAGGTGCCCGGGCATCTCAGACGATCTCTCAATCTGTGTTTCTCGGCAAGCAAAGGCTTGGGTTTGACGATCCTTCTCCGAATGCCATGCCTGACAAGCCTCCGGCGTTCTGCATCTTCTTATGCTGATGACCATGCCGGTAGTGGTCGCCAGCGACCGAGACAGCTGCCCGAGTGATGCCATCTTGCACTGGAGGGCCAGCATCTTAAGGTGAAAGTCGTTCCGATGGGGGCCGTCTTCATCTGAGCTCGGTCTACTTGTAACTCGGTCTGTAACTCCACAAAGTCATAAAGATCATGTGGGTGTTACACAGGAGAGTTTTGTATCTCACGCAACAAAGAGAAAGTGGGAAGCATAGCAGAGTCAGGAGAGCAGTTGAGGTAGTGAGTAGCATAGAAGTAGCAGCTCAGGACCGATGAAAAGGATGAACCATAGTCGGCAGTAGGAGAGTAGTTGTCGTTGCGTAAGAATTGTGGAAGCGAGTTCCACAGTCTAGGACCTGCAGAGCTACAGCTTCTGTCGCCAACTGTCTTTAAGCAGAGGAATGGGACAGCTAATTTATTGTCCACACAGGACCTGAGGGTGCGAACAGGCGGAAACTGATGCAGCAGTTCAGCTAGGTACGAAGGAGCCAAGCCGTGGCGGGCCTTGTGGGTCAGCATAAGAACTTTGCTCTGTATCATTTGCTCAACCGGCAACCATCCTAGCTTTTTCAGCAAAGGAGACACGTGCTCAAACCGCTGGGACTTGAAGACTAGCCTTGCAGCCATATTCATAGTCCGCTGTAGTGGCATAATAGCTTTCTTGGCAGCCCAGCCAAAAGGGAATTACAATAATCAAGCCGAGACAGAACTAAAGAGCTAGTTAAATTTTTTACAAGCCACTGTGGGAGACACCTCCTAATCTTGGATTACTTGCCATACTGCCGTGCGTTTTAAGCTTTTAAATATTGTAGCTCACCTCTCTGTAGCTGATTTGAGAATCTGTGCCACTTCTCGGTTGCTTGCAGTCATTTCATGCAAGGCCTGCAGTCGTTCTTTCTTTTGCTGTCCAGTGGTGACCTCACTAGTCATGCTGGCCTTTGGCCCCAAAACGAGTCGAAAGAAACCGTCCTGTGGTCGGTGAATTGGAAAAACCCTTCCCTCATACACACAGTACTTGCGAAGACATACAAAAGCTCGGATAGAGCAGAATGCTAAAAAATGTGAGCTCTTGTTAATCACTAGAAATGCGCTGTTTAAATGCCACACTTTCCATAGCAATTGCAAGATTTTTTCCAGCTTTTACCAAGCACACACAACTCACTAACTGTGAGCTGAGACTGTTACTGTTGATAGTGCGGTATGGGTGATAATACACGAGCATTCAGAGACCATGTTTATTCAGGCCCAGCCGGTACCTGAAGCATCGGGTATAATGGACTTCCTGCAACGGGGAGTTACACAGCAATGGCAGGGGCATCTTTATCTTACTACATCCCCCCTTTGTTATGAAAGCACATAATCCACTTGCCTTGTTGGAGCTCGACTAGGTCGCGTTGGTCGAGCTTGCTGTGTTGTAGCTGGAGGCATCGCTAGATGTGTACTGGCCTTTGCACGGAGTATCACGGTTACATCTTCCCCATTCGCCAGCGGTGGGTGATGGTTATTGATCGATGGCTCCCTGGTATTGCTCCACATAAGTGACGTCTGTATCTCTGTGAGCTTGCTCTGCTGTTCTTGGTTTGGGATGAATATGTCGCCGGTTCTGCCGGTAGAACGTTCCTGCCCTGAAGGTGCTCGTCAGCAGCAGTCCTCTTGTAGAGTATTGCTTGGCCGAGATTTAGTGTGCTTAGATCACGTGCTCTGGAGCCGTAGGGCCTTTTGAAAACTGCCCGCTGTCAAGCTATCGAGGCTGCTGCCGTAGACGTCTGACATAGACGTAAACGTCTGCCTGACGTCTGGCTGTTGCTGGATGTAGGTGGCGGTCCATTCGGCGCCCATTCGGCACGGTAGTACCCTGGGACGCATTGTAGAATCGGTGTAGAATCTGGTGACACCCAAGTCGCCGAGGTCATTCTTGTCAGTACTCTCTACTTGTGCAATAAAAAGGTCGTCAGTCCCGTGGCCTGAATGGCTCTTGTGCCAAGCAAGCATGTAAAGTCATCGGCCACAACGATGGGCAGTCGTGGTACCTGCCTTCGGGTTCGTCACGGCAAGGTCGGCTCTCCCGACTAGCACAACAGAACCAACGTCCCAAGACATAAGGCGTTGGGTGGTACCCGAGATCTGGTGTTTCTGGACAAAACGTTATTTAATGGTGTTGACGTCAGTGCCTGTGTATAGCTGGAAGCATACTTCAGCATTGTTGACCACCACCAGAGCCGTGATTCGCGTATTCTGACAACTTGCTCCAACCGCAGACATTTGCATCATGTCTTCCTCTGTAACGGCATCGCCACCTCCCTACCATATCAGCTCCACAGTCAAATCTGCCTATTTTCAGCTTCATAAGATTGCTAAAATTCGGGCTTGTTTAGATAAGGATACCAAGTCCAAGTTGGTCCATGCATTCGTGACATCCCGTCTCGACTTCTGCAACTCACTGCTTACTGGCCTACCAGCATGTGCGATCAGGCGATTGCAGCTGGTGCAAAACTCTGCAGCTAGGCTTGTCTGTCGTGAGCGTCGCAGTTGCCACATTACTCCACTTCTCGCCGACCTGCACTGGCTGCCAGTCAAGCAACGGATTGACTTCAAGGTTTTATCACTCACTTTTAGGTCACTTCATTCTTTGGCTCCAGCATACCTCTCAGATATACTCCCCCATCAGGCCAAGCATCGTACCACCCGCTTTTCGGAATCCAACAGTCTACCAATACCTCGTACAAACCTTAAATCCTTTGGAGACCGTGCATTTAGTTCGTATGCTCCCAAAGCCTGGAACTCACTCCCGACCTGGTCAGAACATCCCCTTACCTGACCACATCTAAAAGGAACTTAAAAACACACCTATTTATGGCAGCATTTAGTGGGTCCCTGTGATTCGTCCTTGATGTGCTTATGCGTGTTGACACTGTGCAAGCTGCCACTAACCACATTTGCATGCTGACCCTGTGCATGTCACCCCTAACCATACTATTCATTTTGTTTGTTTTTCAAGCATGATTTTACTTACCATTCAATTGCATTTTCCTCTGCAGCAAATGTAAAACGCCTAGAAAGAGATTAAGTTCTCTGAGGGCGCTTTATCAAGTGCAGTATTATTATTATCCCTGCACATAGATCAGTCTAGCCCGGCACTGCCGACTGAAAGAGTGGAGAGACCGTTGCACTTGTGGCAGTGGCATCCTTGAGCAGGGCAATCTGCTCTGGACGCTCTCTGTGTCTCTGACCACAATTCCGAGAGTCCAGCTCCATCGGTCCAGACATAGCAGCATTCGGGTTTCCGAGATCGTCGAATATCGCGCGAAAACTGCTTTTGACCCTGCGGCTGTGCACCAACCATCTTAATTTGGCTGGTATGTTTCTCAACGCTCGAAGCCTGACCCACTCATTTCATGCACCGTTTTGCAAGTGGAACAAGTGGCAAATATCAGTTGCCACCTGCAGCGTTAGTGCAGATTCCCGAAGAGGCAGTTCTTGCAACTGCGCTTAACGCTGAAAACCAATTTGTCCCTGATCTGGGTCCTTAAAATTGCACAATTTCGCCTTGTGAGCATAACGCCGGCAGAAACGAATCAAACGGTGCATCGTAATGCATATTCCAGAATCGGTAACTTTGAGGTACTTAACTTTTTTGCGATATGTCGCAATCTTTTCCAGGACCTTATCTGGATCATTGTTGTCCGAATCCTTATCGTATGTAAATTGCTCCGAGCTGGGCAGGCGCTGTGTAGCACGATGGCCGAGCGTGTGACCGCTGGTTTATCAGCTGCACCGCTTGTGAGCATGTAATTCACCAGCTGGCGTTTCCATTTTGCAAAAGCGCCGCTGAGATCTAGACCCAGTACATCAAACTGAGGGGTAACCGAAAACCGCCGTCCGCCATATGGTTTCGATCCTTGAACACCGGAACCTTCGAGCCACCGTAGACCAGGAAAGTAGACTAAATGCTCGCCTCTTACTCACAGAAGAGCGTGGTAGTCACTTAAACCGCTACCACCATGTTGATAGTGTGGTACAAGTGATAATAAATGTGAGCCGTGATGGCACACTAGGTACGGTGATTGCTTTCACGACCTCGGTCCCGAGGTCGTGGGTTAGATTCCTGCTGTGGGCGATCCTTTATTGCCACTGCAAGCGGTGGCGATACCCGTAAAGGCTCTTCTGTCGCTATATAAAAGAGGCTGCTTAATCAGTTAGGATTTGATTTTATTTGCATACAGAGACCACATTTATTCAGGCTTGGCCGGTACTGGAAGCGGCCGGTACAATGGACCTCCTGTAACCGGGAGTTACATAGCAATGGAAGGGGCATCTTTATCTGTATCTCTTAACAGTTCCACTTTGACTTAGGCAGTCACGAGTTACCAGATCCGTTTGCCACACTTGGGTTACTGGCTCTGTTGTCCCAATTCATGCATTTGGGGTGGTGGAACAAGACATGAGTAGGAGAGTTCAATTTTAGCTCTCAAAAGTTAGGACACTTGCCTGAATAGGTGATTCGTGTTGATTTCTGAAAAATTTAGTTACAAAAGCCCTGCAAGTGTGCGAGTGACAATGGAGACATGCTTCTCAAACTGAAACCTAAGTGAACCGGTAATTTGTGACCTGCATAAAGAAAGAGCACTTGGAGAGTGAGATAGTCATGCCTAAAATGACATATAGCGCAGACCACATGCTATCATGGAAGAAAGCTATGTGCTAAATCAAAAGGGTAGCTAAGTGCAGTCGCACAAATCGTGTGGAGGCTTGGAAACAGATAGTCCTGGTGGATGCTGGTTGGCTTTGAGTTTGACGTCACCAGCTACTGTAAGAAGTATTTAGAGTTTTACTTCTGGCGTGCATGCTCAAGACATCAGCATTTCAGATATATTTACGTGAATCAATATGTAGATTCTAGCACACCAAAACCACGAGCAGCAAGCAAAGTTGCAGCATGCTCTGAGCACCTACCCAATTGGTAATTGCCACTCATTTAAGAAAAGGCAGGCTTATTATTGCTCATATAATGTATTTTGGCGACTTCAAGACCACTGCAGCGGCAGCAAGCCGTGCCTGCAAGTGAGACTGTCTTTTTGCCCGTGAAAACGATGCAGATTCTATTTTTAGCTAGCAGACCGATATATGAAGAATGCAACAACTTTGCGGACAGAAAGAGGGCTTGCAAGAATGAGAGACCATTCACGAACACCTAGGGAGTCCATGCATTTTCTGCCTCACAGACAAGAAAAGTCTCTTAACTTGCAAGAATTTTGAAATGCAACTTCAGTGGGCTCTTGAACATGCCCACTCTGCTGGGGACGGTTGGGATCGTGTTTTATGGACGGGAGACAATAAATCCAAGGTTTTTCCAAGCAGTATGACGTTTGTGAGCTGGCAGAAATGGGAAAAAGATAAGCCGGCATACCTCTAGCACACGGAAACTGGAGCCGTGCTTCAGTTCTTGTCTGGGGGGGGATTTTTTATTCTTGTGTTGGAGTACTTCCTTGATTGGAGGGAATCATCATAGAGCGACATTTGTTTCTTGGGGAAATGCAAACCTTCGGTTTCCTAAGGAAAAGGTCTCTGCTGAGGGCTGCCTATCTGCGGGAACATGATTTTGAACACATAGCCACTAATAAGCTGTTTACCCCCAGCCGGTTTCCGAGCCATCTGATGGCTTAGCCACTTGTGCACGATCTTAATTCAATCGAGCACTTGTGGAACCTGCTGGAAGGAAGCAGTACATTAGAAAATCTTGTGGCTTCATCCTCCGATTCGTCATTTGGCCAATTGTTAAAAGCTCACTGGGCGGAAAAAGCTCAGCGAAAAGATCGAGCCAAAAGTACGGTCGAAGCTCAGTCGCATAGAGAAAGCCCTGGAAAGCACCGGCGCACTCAGCCGGCTCGTCCTGTAGTAATGTAATAATATAATAATAACGTATAATAATGTGTAATGTATAATAATGTATGTAATAAATAATGTATAATAATATAATATAATATATAATAATACTATTATAATAATATTATTATATAATATATAATAATGTATAATAATAATATAATGAATAATGTAGTAGTGCTACGGTAGAAATGGCTCTAGTGCTCAGTGTGAGGCGATGTGCCCAGCCGTTTGCATTTACGATGACCAAATCTGAGCTTTTTTGTGTTCATTGGGGTTGGCAGCATTTAAAAAGAAGTTGAAACGTGTTTCTGGCTGGATTTTTTCCGTAAGTTTGACTTTATCTATAGGTGCTGTTGTGGTCTTAAACGTTGCATGCTTGACATACTTCATTTCCGAAGTATGAAAAAGTGGTTAGGAAGGGATTTATTACTGAAAAGTTGCTTTGGTAATGTTTTATTATTGTGATTACTATTCAAGATGTAGTGTGTGTACATGGGATTTTTGAATGCCTGTGTGTGACTGCTGTGTGTGTGTGTGTGTGACTGCTGTGTGTGTGTGTGCGTGTGTGTGTGTGCGTGCGCGCACATGCGCCTGTGTGTGTGCATGTATTAGTATATGTGCGTGCCTGGTCTTGTATTTCTCTACTGATGGTCATCCAGCAAGCTTTCACTCCTTTAACAGATAGCTTGATGTGACAGAAAGCCCCCCTTCCACTCCCACTTCGTCCTTGGCCACACGATGTATTCTGAACAGCTGGAAGTGCTAAGTTTGAACGAAATCATATTGGTGGCACGTGAGAGTGGGGCAAAATCCTCGTGGCTGCTGCTGTCGGCATTTAGCTGGCGTCCGTGATATATATGTTGGCAGCTGAGCTGTGCCGTTCTCTTGTTTCAAATGCAGCTTTTTTTCAAATGCATGCATTGCTAGCTTGGGACGAACCTCCAGGCCTAAAGGCTAAGTCGTGTACCAAGACCGTCCAATAAAGCCGTGCCACCACGGTCGCTAGCAAGATTTCGTTCTTTTGTCGTGATGTATAAGGATCGTTGCTGCTGTAGGGCCTAGTATACAGTATATTTCTTTGCCACCGACTAATCATATTAACGAGTGCCTCTATACGATTGAATTTAACATATTGAATCTGACCAATCTGTTGCAGCATTGGCCTAGGAGATAAGCATTTGGGGGTCGGTATGCCCAGAGCACTATGCACTGCAGCGAGTACAATCCTTGTTTACCATTTGGAAACTTGAAACACATACAGTAGTGGTACGAGGGAGCGCTTGGTTGACTGCATTTTATAGTGCTGGTAAATTTACATGATTTGATGTCCCCTTTGTTTCCTCGAGAGCATATTCTGCCCTGTTTCGTAGGACAGTGGTACATGCAGTTGTGCATTGAGTTTCTGCTAATGCTGGTCACCTTGCCATCATATTGCTCAGCTTCTGCCGGGTGTTAGACGTGCAGTGGTAAAGCTTGTACACTATTTAATCCTGCCACCACCTTCCACTAGCTATGTGTCATTCTCTGGTATTATAAAAGCCTCTACAATAATGAGCAAACTTCTTTCCGTGTCCGTTTGCTGCATTTTCAAACATAATATGAGGAGTGTGACCAAGCATGCGACTACTGTCGCATGAACAACTGGTTAGCCTTGGTGGATAACTTGAGCTTTTTGAAACTTGGCATATTGGGAGCATTAAAAACTAGATTTCATAACTTAATGCAGCCACTAAAGCCGGCAGTAAAGTCGTAAGCACATACCTCGACTTTCACTTGTGCTTAGCAACGGTGACCCAGGTTAAGGTTTAGCCTCGTTGGCAATCGCCGATTCGAAAGGTCTGAGAAGTTTCTGTCGGGATTCTAGCGACACCACTCGACTGAAACTGCTCGTCCCAATGTGACCAATGCCATTATCAGAAGCAACGGTGACAGGAATCTTACTGCCCTGCCCTGCAGCAGGATATCGATCGGTCTCGATGACGAGGCAATGGTGATGTTCAAATCGTACTTGTCCAAACGTGTTTAATCTGTGTCATGTAGTGTTCAAGTCTTATTTAGAAAATCGGTCACTTGTTGAGTTCCACAAATGTCTGTGCTCTGTTCTTTTGCTGTTCTCCAGTTGTAACAAGTCTCCGATGAAAGATAGTCTCTGGGAAAGGTGATTTGGGTCCATGAGATCGGCTTTCACACCTGTGCTGACGATGCCCAGCAATGTTTTTCGTATGGACAGGCCGTCGTAATCGGCTCCAGCGACTGGCCAATGCCCTTAAATTAAACGACCATAAAACCGAACTGCTACTCATAGGACACCCGAAGCTGTTGGCGGGACTAAAATACCCTGCTCTTCTGATTAGTGATGCTGTTGTGTGACCGTTGCTTCGTGATTGGAATTTAGGTATCCACTTTAATAAACAGCTAAAATTTTGAAACTTTCGTGAAGAATACTGCCTCCGCATGTAGCCATCATAGCCATTGCCTGCCATTATGGCTTGCTAAAAATCCAATAACCTCCTTGATTTTATCTAGCTGGGTTACTGCGATTCCGTTTTTGGAAGGGCTACCGAAAAAGCCATTAAGCCTCTACAGCTGGTGATGACTTTAGATGAAAGGCTACTCGGCAAATCCCAGAGGTTCAGTAATGTGTTTTCTTTGCTGAAGGAGCTGGGATGGCTTCCGGTTGGTCAACGGATACAGGGCTAAGTTCTTTTGCAGACCCACAAGGCTCGCCACGGCTTGGCTTCTTCATACCTAGCTGAACTGCTGCACTACCTTAGCCTTTTTGTGCCCCCAGGTTCTGTTTGTAAAACAAATTTGCTGTTCCATTCCTCACTTAAAACTTGCTGGTGGCACAAGCTTTTGGTCTGCAGGTCCGAGACTGTTGAACTCACTTCCTCAATTCTAAAGCAACGACATCTGCTCTACGGCTGCTGACGATGGCACATCCTTTCCAGCTACCCTGAGCTGCTACTTCCATACTTCTTACTTACTTGACTTCCTCCTGACTCAGCTGTGCTGCTGACTTCCTCTTTGTCACGTGAGATGAAGTCTGTTGACTATCGTAAGATGTAGTCTGTTGGCTATCGCATTCATACCGAAAACTCCTACGTAATACCCACTTGTCTTTTCTGGAGTTACAAACGAAGATACATACGTACTATACATACAAACGGCAACTCTCGAAATCGTTTGCTAATAGGCTGCTTGCATGTGTGCATCCATTATTAATAGAATTTGCGAGCTGCGACTGATAAACTGATCTTTGGTTACTACAGCAGTCAGGTGAAAAGACATTGTACAGTCTCATTTATCAAGGGCTAAAGTATGGTTGTCTCTAAGCCCACTGCTTCATCTCTGCATGCAGGTTGCCAAGGTGTTGGGGTGTCTCTGTTTTTGCATTGGAGTAATTGTGATATCAGCACGCTCTGTTTTAGCCAGGCTTTCTGACGGCTGACGGCTTGAACACACCTTAGTGAGCGCATTCTAGTATCTCGTGCGCACTAACTTGTCCGTGTGTGTGCATGCGTGTGTATTTGAGCATCTGCTCGCACTCATGTGCGGATATAGTTTGCTACCCACCACAGTCGCTGTACCATTCTATCTGCATCTTGTAGCCGTAAAGGATGCCATTGGCCTTATTGGTCATGACGTCAGGCTGCTAGAGAGTGGAGCCTCAGGTTTAGGGCAGATTGGTCTGCCAGGTGCTATTGACCTGGATGCAGAGGTGAGACGATCACCCACTATCCAACCTGACCATCGGTCGAAGTATGAAGTCTATAGTAAGTTGATGTTGCAGTATGACCTGATGCATGCCTATTGTCGTTTGGAGCCTATTCGGATAAGTGCTATTGCATGTCCAGTGCATGTGTCTGCTAGGCTTTGCAAGTCTAGAATTGCTCATAAAACCTGCTGAAGTACTAGAGGGGGCTGCCGGCTGGCGCCAAACTAACATCTGCACTGCTGTTACTTATAGCAGCACAGACTTTACCGTTAGGACGACAGCTAATTTTACTTAACACTCCGCACACTCTCTAGCTAGAGGTGCTGTTAATTTCTTTAATGTAGTAGTGATAAAGCCAATGCGAACCGAAGTGACTTCTTATGATGTGTGCCTCTGGAAGGCCCGTTCTTTGTGCAATAAACCGTTGCTTTTGAGCAGCCTGATACTTGACTATCTTGACATTGTTGATGTTCCTAATGCCTGGCTGAAGTCTGCAAACAGTTTCACCTTTTTTCTTAGTCCAAGATTGCTGAAAAGGGGTGGGAGAGTAGCTTTTGTTGCCTGCGCCTAATTCAATTTCAAGCCTTTCTCGGTTCCTGCTAAATAGTCTTTTGAATCTCGGTTTTCTGTTCAGCCTGTGCGAAGTTGCCTCTGGTGGTAGTAATGTATCATCTATCAGGTTATAATCCTAGTTTCATCTCTGACTTTCCTGACCTTCTCTCCACCCTTAGCAGTAGAAATCGCCATCGTTATTCTTCGTGATTTCAATATCTATGATTATAACAGCCGGTGCAAACTCTGCAGCTAGGCTTGTCTGTCGTGAATGTACCATTTGCGACATCACACTTCTCGCACACCTTCATCGGCTCCTGGTCAAGCATCGACTTCGAGGTTCTGTCACTCACTTCTAGGTCCATTCATTCTTTGGCTCCAGCTTACCCATAAGATTACTGCCCCACCAGGCTAAGCACCACACCACCTGCTTTTCGGAATCTGATCGTTTATGTACACCTCGTACGAACCTCAAATCCTTTGGAGACCTTGCCTTTGGTTCGTATGCTCCCAAAGCCTTGAACTCACTCCCGACTGACGTCATGACATCCCCTGACTTGGACACTTAAAAAAAAGCTAAAAACGCGTCTATTTATCACAGCATTTAGTGGGTTCATGTGATTCGTCTTTTGTGTGTTCTGCGTGCTGACACAATGCATGCTGCCACTAACCATACTTGCATGCTGACACTGTGCATGTCACCTCTAACCATGTTGTGCTTGTTGTCATTGAGCTTGCTACCATTAACCATTCAATCGTGCTTCCTTTGCAGCAAGTGGCAAGTGCCCAGAAAGAGATTGCGTTCTGAGGACGTTATGCAAAAGTACCATTATTATTATTAGTATTATACCGGTCCTTTTTTCTCACTTCTCATGCCCAAGCCCATTCTCATTTAAGTGTAAAAGGCTACACCCTTAATACAATTTTCTTTCGTGATTGCACCTGATCGACCCCTATCTTCACTCGTCTATGCACATCTGACCGTATGCAGATTTCATTCTCGTGGAAAGAACGTTTACGTTTCGGCTTCCAAAATTATATGCGAGTCAATGAATCTAAACTCTGATTAAAACAATCGATGCTGTCCACTGCAGACTTTCCTTTGTCTCTAACCTAATTCAACCTTCCAACGATCTTTCTCCTTGTTGCTATGCTACCACTCGAAGCTAGCTAAAGTCCTAGATGAGTTTGCAGCGCTGACTAAGTGGCAGGTCCGTGCCCTGCTTTGCATGCTTACCTTGGCATGATTCAGTGCATGCTAGTATTTGGGGATCCCACTAACCAGTGGCCACGAGAGTCTTGCGTGCTTTACCATGCTGGCCGAAGCATGATACTTGTTTACCTTTGCGTGCTTGTCCAAGCATTATATATGTTATTGATTCTGTTTCAGTAAGTTAGAAGGTGCCCGGGTGAAGGTTTAGTTATCTTACGGTGCTATACGAACGATCTGTTTTATTGAATGAGGTTATTTAAAAAAGTTGACGAGCAGTATGCCCTGTTTTGATCGGTGAAGGAACGATACCATTGGGCTTCATGTTTGCTTTTAATTGTATGACCACTTTTTGTGACCAGTTATTTTAGCAGTGCCATAAATTGGTTTGGAACCTGCAATCTTTGTGAGCTACCGTAGTTTGGTTCTCCATGTGCATCATCGAGGCTGTAACTTCAGTTGCTCCATGAGATTGACCGTGTTTTTTTCAAGAGCATATAAGAAATTAAGTATTTACAAACGTCTAAATGTTTACCACTTGTTTCGCCCCCACCCACCAATCTGTCGGCATGTGCACTTACCCCCCCCCAGCCTACTGACATCATACCTTCGTCGGCGTCCACTGTCCGTATTATCTGGTGCAATGTCTGTAATCACTTCTCCACGGTCGGTTAAATGCATTCCTAGATGCAACTGACTCAGCTGCAATGCACGAGCCGGGTAGCTCCTATAGGAAACCCAAAGGAAGCAGCGGATACAGAGCCAAGTTCTTATGCTGACCCACAAGGCCACGGCTTGGCTCCTTCGTACCTAGCTGAACTGCTGCACCAGTTTCAGCCTCTTTGTGCCCTCAGGTCCTGTATGGACAATAAATTAGCTGTTCCATTAGACCGCTTATAGACTGTTGGCGATAGAAGCTTTAGCTCTGGAGGTCCTAGACTGTGGAACTGGCTTCCACAATTCTTATGCAACGACAACTACTCTCCTGCTGCCGACTATGGCTCATCCTTTTCAGTGGTCCTGAGCTGCTACTTCCACGCTATTCACTACCTCAACTGCTCTCCTAACTCTGCTATGTTTCACACTTTCTCTTTGTTGCATGGGACGAAGTCTGCTGCATACCGAAAGCCGCATAGGCTGTGAGTGTACTATTCAAAACTCTCTTGCGTGACACCCACTTAGTCTGTATGGCTTTGCTGAGTTACAGACAGAGATACATTACATAAGAGAAGGGGGAAAGGAATTAATGTCCCGTATTTTTCGCATGGTTTTGTGCCACTCAGCTAGTTTTCCATGAGCACTGCTGTGAATTACTGAACCTTAGTGTTCGTCAAGCTCTTTTAAACGACGACCACTCTTAAAGTGGGCCACGATGGGGGCACGATCGAGGTACGAAGCTTGCTGAGGTGCATGCTTGTGACTTTAATACAGCTTCATTTTCAATGTAGCTTGATGCCTTGTAAATTCCATAACTCGGCCAATACTGTACGTATCCGAGTGAAATTTGAATTGGGAGTTCAGCTCTACTTGTACGACATCAGGCTAGATTATTTCTGATTTCGGTCGGATAAGTTTTGCTCTGCGTGTCATCAAATATCCTTGAGCTTTATTTTCTGCTATCGTGGGCATGTAAAGCAAACTTATCGAATTTTGCTGTTGATGACCAGATGATTGCTATTCTGTGGCAGGTACACTCATGTATATCTACACGTCAGGAACAACCGGACTACCCAAAGCGGCCAAAATATCACATGCTAGGTGAGATATGTAGTGATATTTTACCTCTTACATGCATTATGTTGCTCACTCATCTGGCATTGCTATTATCCGTGCAGCTCGTCGCGACACATCAGAATCTGGCATTGCTATTATCCGTGCAGCTCGTTGAGACACATCAGAATTCATACGATCATGTGGATAGATCTCAAGTTGACGATATCTAACTCGTTAATATCCACTAGCCTTTCTCATTCAATAGCATGCATGCATTTCTTATCGTACTGATGTTGCTTAAGGGTCACACAGGTTTTTGTCCCAACACAAGCCATATGCAAGTTCACTGTCGGTTGGTAAGCAATTTAAAGTAACCGTGAATATTTGCACGGATCTTGCACACAGATGGCTGCTAGCTGCAAAATAGTTTCAGCAAATTTTGCATAGGGCAGTCGGGGAACGTTCAGCATATTGATATTGTAGATATATAGATATTTATAGATATTGATATTGTACATGTTTGTTCGTTCGATTTTATTGGTCTGGTCTATGCAATGACTGGAGTGATGTAGCAGTAGTGGTAGTAGTGGGCTTAGAGCAGCGCCTTTGGCCTCCATGTGCTATTTTTTAGTCGGGCTTAGGCAATCTTTAGATGACTTGCCAATATGGCATCGGTTTGAGAAACGTTAAATGCTCAGTCTTTGGCTGCTGTCTGGCAAAATATTGACTCTAGCCCTGCCGAAAGTATCGCTTGAAGTTTTTCATTGTATTCGGCAGCAGTAGCATTCTCTGACGTTTTGCAATCATGAGCTGTGGGATACCGAAAGCCCACGGTAATAGCCGACACTGTCAGTGTTGGGTCTTGCAATCGATGAGTGAATGTAGCTAATTAATTATGGAGCCTAGATTAGTTATTATATTTATTATTTTTATTATTATTTATTATTATAATTAATGATGGAGCCTAGATGGGAGCCTAGATGGGAGCCTAGATGGGAGCCTAGATGGGTCTTGGCCTAGCAGCAGGAGGCTTGCACTTAGCGCTTGCCACCATGGTTTTGAATTCTGCAGCAGTTGATTCTTTTTTGCCTGCTGCAAGTGGCACTGATAGTGGGTGGCTCTTCTGATGACCACTTTTTTTTATTCGAAAAGAAGTTGGCACTGGCTGGCACTGGAATCGCCAGTTGTGCTTAACTTGTCCTGTCATATATTGGCAATCCTTTTATTTGCCAGTAAGCACATTTGTACTCTCAATCTACGTGCAGTCACTTAGTGGCTACTTGAGCGTGCGGGCAAACTTTATCTGCATAGAATGTGCCAGGACAATGCGCTGTAATGAGTAGTTGCATCATTGACTTCAGTGCCTAGAAACTTTGAGCTTGGGTGCTAAATGGGTGCTGTTACTTGCCAATATTTGATTATCTCCTGGCCTGCGTGTGACACAAATTACCATTTTCCTTAGTATGCCTCGCTTACTCCCCTGATTAGTTAAGCCTTCGCCAGTAAGCATGACTCTTCATGACATTCGACGACTCATCGTTTTAGATTTTATTACATGTCCATTGCGCTCCACTACTTTTTTCAAATGAGCGCCGACGACGTCATCTATGGTCCGTTGCCACTGTATCATTCGGCAGGAGGGATCTTGGGCGTTGGCCAGACGCTCATCAAAGGATGCACGCTCGTCATTCGCCGAAAGTTCTCGGCGTCTAACTTCTGGAAGGACTGCATTGAAAACAACTGTACAGTACGATACAGTGGCTGCGTCGCGCTCAGTTTTCCTCCTGCATCTGCTGAGGCAGAAGCACCACTAAATCGTCAGGGTCGAGACTGCTGCCCCTCTGCCTCTTGTGTGCAGGCCAGCATGCTAGGGTCCGAGTCATACTCCTGCCTGAGCTTGCGATGTTTGAATCTTTATTGACCCGACCTTCGTCAGCGCCTGGCCGAGTGCTGCATGCGGAACGGTATTTGCATAGGCCTTTCTCAGTAGCTACTTTACCACTACTTTACTTGCTATTACTATTACTATTTTATTACTATTACTATTATTACCACTACTTTACTAGCTATTACTATTAGCCTAAAGGGCTTTAATCCCCAATCTCCATAAACTGAATTGGTAGCATAGAGTTGTTAAGAATGTATCGTTGCATCATAGCCGGCTTGAAGACGCCTATGGTTTTATAGCCACTGGTCTGTTGCTATGCAATGCATTGTAGAAGTTCGCTAAACGTCCTTGCACCACCCACTCCTCCTAGGTCCGACTAATAAAAAAATAATAATAAGGGTAATAGTAATAAGACTAAAAAGAGGTATTTTCCCAATGAAACTAAAGCTTAATTTATTATCAAAATAATTTATTTTTTCAACACCTAAAGAGAACTTAATCTCTATTCAGGCATCTCATGTATGCCACGGGGCTCGAGTCCACGACCTCGGTCATCAAGTACTTTATGCCAAACCAGCTATTTGTGCCTTTCCATGCAACTTCCTGTAAGGGAGTCAATGAATATGGGTTACTGACACGTTACTGCATGACGAGCGCACTGCAAGAAGCAGTTCGTCGTCACGTCCCTCCCAATTAATTGTGGGCTCACTGACACTCGTGTCGTGGCGAGTTTCTTTATATCGCTAGAGTTTTGCCTGCGCTAGCCGGGTGATATTTTTTCCGGAAAACTCAAGGTCGTGCAGTATATCGGCGAGATCTGCCGATATTTGCTCGCTCAGCCGGAGCGACCTGAGAATAGGCAGCATCGAGTGCGCCTCGCCTATGGCAATGGCCTGCGGCCGCAGATATGGCTGGAGTTTCAAAAGAGGTTCGGCATCAAGCGAATCGGTGAATTCTATGGTGCCACCGAAGGCAACGCAAGCATCGGTAAGCTCTGGCGTCACTCGAGCTCATGAATTTAATGCAGTTTGCTTTACTTTCCTTCTCCTCAACTCGTGATTTTTCTATGAAGAGCAAATTAGAGTTGCTGCAGCTTTTCGTGTTTTAGCACATCTGCCCTCCTCATTTATTGATGACGGGTTTGCTTGCAGCATTTGTGATCGCTGTTGGTCGCTGAGGCAGCGTGTGTGACAGGGCAATCCACCGTTGCATCACGAGTCTTGCTGCTAGCAGGAGCTTGATCTGGTTCTGTGCTAGAGCTGCTGTTGTGACGTTAAGCTCGTTTTCGTAAAGCTAATAGTTCGTTCCTATACTCTACCTTGATACCTTTTTTACAGCCAACACGGACAACACTGTCGGAGCAATTGGCTGGCTTACACAGATACTTCCTTCCCTTTATCCCGTGACATTGATCAAAGTAGATGAAACCACTGGGGAGATGTTCCGAGGCCCTGACGGCTTGTGCATTAAGTGCAAACCCGGAGAAGCTGGGGAGCTGGTTGGAAAAATTGCAAATTCGGATCCATTTCGCAAGTTCGATGGCTATACGAACGATGATGCTACTCGTAAGAAGATTGCCGTCGATGTATTCCAGAAGGGTGATGCCTATTTCTTATCAGGTGAGTTGCTGGCTACTCGCCCGATACTGCAAAAGTGCTCGTGGTGGCTCGCGATTGAGCAAGCGAGTCATCCAAACCTCTGCCTCTCTTTTTTGTCTCTCTCTCTCTCTCTCACACACACTCGTCTTTCTCTCTGTCGTTCTCTCCCTCCCCAATCCTCTGGATTTCCAATCGCCCCTCTCTCACTCACTCCCCCAGTCTGTCTCTCATTCCCATTTAAATTGCTGATCTCTACAGCAGCTTCAGACATTTTGTACACCCGGGTCCCCTAAGGACAATAATCGATCTGCGCCATTTTCTGTTAAGAATATTGGGGAATGCTGCTTTTGACCAGCAAGGCTTCTTAAACTGCAAAATCCACGACCACAATTCATCACTTAGTCTGATAATTTAGCTTTGTTTTTTGTACAGCAGCCCGTAGCTGCTACATCTCTGCGACTCACTTGTTCTGACTACCCCAAGTCAGCCAAGTTCACGTTTTCTTTGTAGCGAGAGATGAAGCCTGTAGGCTACCAACTGCTTGCGAAAGCTGCTTAGACAATGCTTGTGTCGGTGAAAATTATTCAGCCTATCCAGCACTTAGTTCTCACGGCTTGATGAAGTTACGGTCGGAGATGTACTTTATGTACGAATTTCCGGTTTTTAGCTAGTCTACCATTTGCATGTCTATGACTGTGTGTGGGTCCTTTATGTAAAACTGAAGAAGGGCAGTTTTGTGACAAGCAAATAGTTGTTGTCGAATATAGAAATTTATATGTCAAATCGTGGATGCACATTACATTTAAGCCTTGCTCCAATGCATGCGATGGCTGGTTTTGCTCAGCAGGTTAGTATTTATTATACTTTAAAAGTTAGGCAAAACAAAACAAGTATGCCTAGTCTTATTTATTCGTCAGATTCTCAGTCCGTTTTATTTCTCAGATTTATTTGTATTTGTGTGTGCACACTCGTTGTTTGCAGGTGACATACTGTTCATGGACTCTGTTGGCTACCTCAGTTTCCGTGATCGAACTGGCGACACGTTTAGATGGAAAGGAGAAAACGTGTCAACTACTGAAGTGGAGAGCACAATCAGCAACCTTGTCAACAAGAGAGATGTTGTTGTCTACGGTGTCGAGATGCCTGGTACGACCACTTTTTTTTCACTCTTGCCGTGTGTGGGGTTCCGAATTTGCTCCGGCCTGCTGCTGCTTTTTATTCGGTCGCATCGTGCAGCCTCTGTCGGTGGCTGCACTCAGCTCTCGTTCCTTGGGCTATTTGTGCTATGATGCCTTCGAGGCCCACCGGTGCTCAACCACTGAGCAGCCTTGCTTTTTATTGATTGTGGCAGGTCCTCGTGATTTAGCTGCTGCTCAGCAGCGGGTGATTCTTTGCAAAGTTTGGCCCCTGCTCCAAAGTTCGGCTGGTAATCCTCTGCACCGCTTACAGCGACGATCCGATAATCCTCTACACCACCAAGTGCCACCATCGGCCCGGTAGATGTGCGCCCGGGTGAACCACCCGAGGTGTGTGACTGTAGCAGTTATCTCTTACCCTCTCTGCCGTCAGTGAGGGTATACACACCCCAAGCAATACAGCTACCATGACATTGACACCTGCTTCCTGCAAATAGCAGTAAGAGCAAATGTAGAGGAAATACTGAAACAATTTGTCCAACAATCGAATATTTTTTCTAATGTACATTGCAAAAAAGCTTTCTATAAATGGATTGGATGTTTTAACGACTTCCACATACAAAGCAAAAGGATTTTGAAAAACAATGTCTAATCAAGAAATAAACCGGAAGCATGATACTCTACTAACAATGTATCATATTTCTGCATAATATGTGACATGTATTCTAACTTGTTGAACCTTGGTACATCGAGGTTAATGTTTTAGTTTGTTAAGTTGCATATTGTACATTTATATTGGTTCATGCATTTGTGACATCCTATCTCGACTTCTTTAACTCACTGCTTGCTTGTCTACCGGCCTGAGCAATCATGCTTGCGCATCACAGCTCGTGCAAAACTCTGCAGCTAGGCTTGTCTGTCGTGAGAGTCGCAGGCACATCGTACTACTTTATGTCACTCTGAACTGGCTCCCAATCAAGCAGCGCATCGACTTCAATGTTCTGTCACTCACTTTTAGGTCCCTTCATGTTTTGGCTACAGCCTACCTATCAAATCTACTCCCCACCAGGCCAAGCATTGTACCACCTGCTTATCAGAATCTAATCGTTTGGCTAAACCTCGTACGAACCTTAAATCCTTTGGAGACTGTGCTATCAGTTCCTATGCTCCCAAAGCCGGGAACTCGCTTCCGACTTACGTCGAGACATCCCCTGACTTGACCACATTTAAAAAGAAGCTAAAAACGCATCTATTTTTCATAACATTTATCAGGTCCTTGTGATTCGTCCTTTGTGTGTGCATGCGTGCTGACAGTGTGCATGCTGCCACTAACCATCTTTGCATGCTGATCCTGTGCATGTCACCTGTAACCATGCTATGTTTGTTGCTCATTGAGCATCCCACCACTAACCATTCGATCGTGCTTCCTTTGCAGCAACTTTAAATTGTCTAGAAAGTGATTTGAGTTCTCTGAGGGTGCTGTAACACATGTTTTAACATTATTGTTATTATTATTTTTATTATGTGTTTGTGACTTTTAAACGGCTTCATTTACAGTGCAGGCTGGTGCCTTGTAAATGTTATAGGTCGGCCAATACTTCAAGAATCAACCTACAATTTCAAATATGGGTTGAGCACTGCTTGTGCATTGCTGCAGTAGTTTATTTATGATTTTAGTCGGATAAATATGGCAGTACATGTTCATGATGGCAGAAAATAAAGCTCCAAGATGATCAATGACATGTATAGTATTACTTATCCAACTGAAGTCCGAGATAAACTATTGTAGTAATGTACAAGCAGAGCTAAACTCATGCCTCAAATTTCACGTTGATCCATGAAGTAGTGGCTGAGTTATGATATTTACAAGGCACCAAAATGCACTGTAAATGAAACTGTTAAATTAACAGTCGCAGGCATGCTCTTTAACAAGCTGCAATAATGTACATCACTGTGCCAAAGCTCGATCAGTTAGGGTACAAATCATGTTAGAGTAGAGGTCGGCAAACTCCGGCCTTTAGGCCAGATCCGGCCTAGCTAGTGCTCCAGTCCGGCCCAGTGGCCCCCCAGTTATTTATTGTTGGATCCGGCCTCATTGAGTTGTAGCGGTTTCCTTCCCTTTCACTATATAGGGGTACTTTGACTGACGAGTATCCCAACTAAAGAGTTTTCGAGGCACGAGCCGTCTCTTGGCCGCGTTTTGCTTTGAGTTGAGAGCTAACTGTTATTGTGCTTGATTTTGCTTCGCACGTTTCGCAGTATGATTTTAGAACTGCGACTTTGCTTTGTGCCTGGCTGGCGGCAGCAGCCCTTAGCCGTGAAGGATTTTCGCCAGAAAGTGTTAGCGTAGAGGCCGGCAAAACCCGGTCTTCATACCAGATAGGCCCTAGCTAGCACTCCAGTCCGGCCTAAAGCCACCCTAGTTACTTATAGTTGGATCCGGCCTAATTAATAATTATAATAATAATGCATTTGATACAGTATTCTGGAGAGAACTCAATCTCTTTCTAGGCACTTTACATTTGCTGTAAAAGAAGTACGATCGAATGGTTAGTAATGGAATTGTTGCGGTTTTGTTCCCTTCATTACTGCTGGCTGCAGTTCAAACTGTTGCCCATGTTTATTTTTTGAACTGATGTCCGGTGCTTGTATGAACAGATGTACATGGCCGGGTTGGGGCGATACATGTCTACCCCTATAATTGCCGTGAGTGTCTGTGCGTTAATTGTTGCTTTTTGTTTGTTTGTTCGCCATGTCACCCCCACTCTGGTGGGCCAATGGAGTGGGTGCGGTTTCTTCTGGCCTAGTGTGCCATCCTGACCTCATGGAATGGCCTAGTAGTCCGAAATCTTTGCCAACCTCTGTATTAGAGGTAGACCGAGATCGGTAAATTTATTTGTATATATATATATATATATATATATATATATATATATATATATATATATATATATATATATATATATATATATATATATTGCTTCCGGTTTACTTCTGGGTTAGACGAGGTTAGCATGGTAGTTGTTGTCTTTTATGCAAAAGTCTTAAATACTTCCAATCTCATTTCTAACATGTTTATATTTCGAAAACTACCCTAAATAACATTTGATTTTTTCAATAAGGTTCGTAATAATTTATTGAAATTTACCCATACAATTTTAGGTAGGGATCTGTGCTTGGACCTTGTTATTGTCGCAATTTGCGCTCTTGGTCTTGTCGATGCAATCGCCAAGCACGATCTAGGTTTTCGTATTTATACAGGTGAAACGCAGCTGTACTTACGGTCTGATCTCTCTCGGCCTTTAAGCTAGTCGAACTCTCTCAGGTCCTTTGCAGAGCACACTGTAGCTTGCATTAAAATGGCAAAACTCCTTCAAATTGAACGTTGATAAAACCAACTTACTGCTGATGGGCAAATCTGGTGCAAGTCAAAAATAGGAAAGCCTTCAAAATGGGCTTGACCAAACTAAACCTTACATCGTTTGTAAGCGATCTTGGTGTCCTGTTCCTAAGTGACCTTTCACTAGGTGGCCACATCAGCTCCACAATCAAGTCTGTCTACTTTCAGCGATATAACATTGCAAAACTTCGTGCCTGCTTAAATGATCATACCACAGCTAGCTGGTCCTTGCATTTGTGAAATGCCATCTTGACTTTTGTTACTCACAACTTGCTGATCGCCCTGCCTGTGCAATAAGACGACCACAGTCGTTACGAAGCTCTGCAGCTAGGCTATTCTGTTGTATACTCTGCATCTGCCACATTATACCACTCCTCACTGACTAGCACTGGCTTCCCATCAGGCAGTGTATCGACTTCACGACTCTTTTACTCGGTTGTAGGTCTCTTTGTTCTCTTGCTCAACCCTACCTATCCGAAATACTTCTTAATGAGGCCTCACTTGTTACCACATGTTTTTCTGACTTTTTGTTGGTTGGTTGCTTGGTTGTGCCTAAAGCAAACGTTAAATCGTTTGGCGATCAGGCCTTCCGAGTCTGAGAACTTACTATGGGCTAACGTCGCGACATTCCTTGAGTTGACGATTTAAAAAGAAGCTAAAACTTACTTGTTCATTGCAACCTTTCCTTCATCCTCGTGAATTTTTGTGTGTGTACTTATTTGTACCGTACTTTGTTGATGTGTCCACTAATTTATTGATGCACTGTAATTTCTTTTCAACATATATAAAATGCCTAGAAGGGGATCTAGTTCTCTTGGAATGCTTTGTAACTGTCTTATTATTAGTTTTATTACTAACATTATTATTAGTATTATAATTTTCAGCATGCCGACACGAGATCCTGGTCGGAGTAGGCTGCTTGTGCAACTGGCTTACGTGGTGGCTAGTTTTTGTTTTGTTTTTATTTGCGAAGTTGATGCCTATTTCTTTGTTTTTAATGCAATTTGCATTTGCATCTGGTGTAAGAGAAATGCATATCTGGCCTTGAATTTGAACAATGTAAATTCTGAGTGCATGCGATTCTCTGAAAAACTTATCGACTACCGAGCTACATACAAAGAACAAGCAAGGGTTGCAAGCATTTGATAGAAGATTTAACATTTTCAAATTACCATTAAAGCAAACACTGTCATCACAGCTGTATGCCCAGGGACTCCTATATGAACTCTTCTTGGCTCTATCAATGCTCGATTCGAGAAGTCGAAGTAATGAAACGTCGATAACTAAGCCATCTATGCCACAACAAGTAAGTGTTACTCATAGTAAACTACAGCCCGACCAATCCGGGGCGATAAATAAAGCACGCTCCAGTGTTAACACACTGAAGAGCATGCAAGTGGCTGCATTTCAGGAAGCTTCGTTACAGGGGTCGAGCGACTTGCCACTGGTACCAGATTAATTTATCCTCGAATCAACTTTGGACTTTATTATCGGTCGGGTTGCTATAGCAATATTATAGCGTCCAATTTTGGAGCCCTGGTAGCCTCATTATATGATTGCATCGTGCCTTGGCTTTGAAGGCACTGAGACCTCAAGCCATCCGTGGGACGACGTGACCTCAGGAGTGTGCTTTATTTATCGCCCCGGATTGGTCGGGCTGTAGTTTACTATGAGTAACACTTACTTGTTGTGGCATAGATGGCTTAGTTATCGGCCTTAAATTACTTCGACTTCTCGAATCAAGCATTGATAGAACCAAGAAGAGTTCCTATAGGAGTCCCTGAGCATACAGCTGTGATGACAGTGTTTGCTTTAATGGTAATTTGAAAATGTTAAATCTTCTGTCAAATGCTTGCAACCCTCGCTTGCTCTTTGTATGTAGCTCGGTAGTCGATAAGTTTTTCAGAGAATCGCATGCACTCAGAATTTACATTGTTCAAATTCAAGGCCAGATATGCTTTTCTCAATTGCAAGCCGCAGGTGCTACTAGTCATGTGGTTCTCAATGGTTCGTCTAGTCAGATCCTGTCGTCATTACACTTCAACAGTTAGACTTTGACACGGCTGTGCGATTGGTGTCGTCAAGAAGTCTTAAGAAAATTAGTCTTGCATCCGTCCTATTTTGGTTGACCTAAGATGGCTTGCAATTTGACATTGTATACAAGCTAATGCCTCATGTTATTAATGTCTATATGTTTATATATTTATGCTTTGTTGCTGAGCTGGACAATAGTATCAGAAATATCAGTCTCAGCAGCTTGCATTAGCTGGCGGTTGATGATCGTTCGACTTCTGCTTCTGCACAGTCTCATGTTTCTACATCAGGCAAGTTGTAGTCGGTAGCCAATCGTATCAGGCTGCTGGTTCGGTGGAGACGAGTACTGTTAATTTTGATGTGGTGAAATATCGTGTTTAGCCCCAGTCGGCAGCTGATGACATGCCGACCGGCAGCATCTTCTCACTTACGGTACCGGCAGCATCCTCTCACTTACGATGGGAGGTTGTTTCATACCTTTGCTTTTCCTGCCCTCCCATTTCTACTTGTCTTTTCGAGGCTGGTGGTTGCGATGTCTTTCTTTGGGTTTGGATCTTTTTTGGCAACATTTGCTATTGATCCACGAGACTTCTTTACTACTCACCTCCTCATCTTCTCTCGTTGTTCTCGTGACTTCTTTATTCTTGTGTGTGGCTATTTTAATACTTTGCTGCAACTATTTGTCCTGCTTTTTTTACGTGTGAGAGAAACCCCGGACTTTTAGATGTCACGCTGTTCATCGTGGCTTACACATCTCAAGCTACGGAATTGCCACGTTTCTTGCTTTATGTTACAATCGTCGTTGGCCTTATCCGGTGATGGCATGGTCTGTTTTGCTCTTGGAAGGCTGTGTAGTGTTGCTATTGTATTATCGTAGAAATGCTTTATTTGCTGACAAACAACTCTTGGCTTTAGTAACAGTGAGTATAGGGTGCATATATATCCTAAAGTTGTTTAATGCATCGATTGCTTCATTTCAGTACCCAGGACATAGTTTTGCAATAAGCTTTCCCTTTGAAACGGAGCTGAGCTTCATACTTGTGTTGTAGGGTCCGAAGGCAAAGCCGGCATGGCTGCCATAGAGGACAAGGATGGTACACTTGACTTGGCCAATCTTGCCAAGAGCCTGCAGATCTCGTTGCCTAACTATGCACGGCCAGTGTTTGTTAGAGTCACCAAGGCTGTTGATTCAACCGGTAAGCTTGCCGTTCCCGTGCATGATGTACGTCTAACATATGGTTGCATCTGTTGGAAGAAGATTCCTTAGTGATGCTGTTTCTGCATACAAGCTACTCCCCGGCTTGAAAGGAAGTTTGGTCTGTATGGGATCCACATTTTCCATTTTGTTTGATTGTACGACCACTGCTTCAATGTTTGCTATAAGAAGAAATTGCAGATAGCTAAAGCATGGGGCCATAGCTAGCTGGCAATTGATGCCTAGTTTTGTTCTGTTGTCTTTGTTTGTAACCACTCTGTTAACCATCGACATAAAGCATTTCTTGAGAGATCCTAAAGGAAAAAGTCTTAAAATATTGATTGGCCAAAGTAGCACAGCGATCAGTTAGTAATCGGCTAATGAAGGTGGATTTTCACCAGTTATCAGGCAGAATGTAGACCAAGTTTTTTCCATGCTGACAATATGCGTTATTATTGGAAATGCAATTACATTTTAACAAACAAAGCGCTCGATGTTTGAAAAGAACGAATGAACTAAGAGCAATTTTTTCTGCCTATCCGGCCTATCGGTAAAGGCTGTGGAAGAGCACTGTGCTCTTGGTTTGCCTCCATTGTGTCGTATTATATTATTGTTGCAGTTGATGTGCGACAAAATTAGTAGGCCGAGGCCGGTAAGCATGAGTGTGTCGTAGTAATTAGCAATGCAGGGCCAGGGTGGTGTAGCTGCATCCAGAAGTGTTATAGGGAGCCCTTGTCCTGGCCGAACAGCCATGGAAGAGGCACATGGTACATGCCGCCCGGTTTGGGCAGAAAGAAGATTTATGAAGGCCGCCTTGCCTTCGCCTATGGCCAGTCTCCAGTATAAGCGCTGACTCATTTTTAGCGTTTACACTATCAGCCTATAGTCGGTTATGGCTCTTGCGTGTCTTATCTTCATTCCACGCATTCTCTTACCAATTCCAGGAACCTTTAAGCTAATGAAGGTGGACATGCGAAAGGCCGGCTTCGACCCCTCCAAGGTTACAGATGCTTTGTACTATTTAAATTCATCATCCGGAACCTACAGTCTTCTAGATGCATCTGCCTATGCAGACATTTCTAAAGGGGTGCTACGGTTCTAAATTTGTGCATGCTGACGTTTCATTTTCGTGTCTGTGTGTGTGTGCTGGTGCTTACACTAATAACTAGTGAATATACCATACAACCGAACTTGAGTTAGCTGCTGCTGACCAAGTAACTAAGTTTGGGCATGTGATGGTAGCTACGCGAACAGATTTTTTCGAGACGAGAGACCTTGTGTGTTTCTTCATTGCGCTCATCCTCGACTTACGTGGAGTACTTACCTTCTATGCTTTCGGATGAAGACAGTGCAATTTGCCTGAGACCAAGCAGGATGCAGTGGCTGTCTTGAGCAAATAGTCTGCTCAAGGTTGTCTATGCGTTTGACTCTGTTAGCTGCCATTAGCGGCTCCCATTGGCCGTGGAGGCTGAACTCGTCAGTTATCCTGCACTTTGCCATGTCATATCTAAGATTAGAAAGCAGTATTGTTAGTAGAATTTGCAGTCTTATCAAGAATGTTCTACACGTGCAAGGAAGCTGCCTCCCAAAGCTAAATGCTTATGATTTGTCTGGTTTGCAGCAATCCAGTCCACATTTTTACAATCGGATACTTTGTCGTCTTTGTGAAAGGGGGCAATTGTTGCATGTGTTTTTTGAGTACTTTTCTTTTGGCGATGATGATTGATGCACCACTTTCGTGGGCTGTCGCCGGTGCTAAGATGCTGGATCCCAGCTGTCCGGCTGCCTGATTCGCCCTTGTCGCTGTCATGGTTGCCATTTGTTTGTACGTTGTTGCACTGGTTTACTATAATCACTAGACTTGTTTTATTTTAACTAATCAAGCCATGCTATCAAATTACTTATTCAGTATCTCTACAGCCAAACAAAATGCCTGATTGCAACTTGACAGAGCCATGTGAGTCAATGTTCAGCACTTCTTTAGGTGAGCCAAATGTTACCACATTTTTAATGTCGAGATGAAAATGCTTATCGATGATACCCCTCAAGCAGCATCATGGCTATCGCGGTTGAACCTTAACCTAATGCTGCACAATCTAGGATTCATTTTTATGCAACCGACACAGCTGTATCAGGGCTTTTAAGTCCGCAGTCAAGGGGCGCTGCAGTCAAGTCTGCTTAGTTTCAGTTACGGGACAGTAAAAGTTCGAGCCTGCTTAGACAAGTATACCGCAGCCATGCTGGTACATTCATTTGTGACTTCGGCTTGAGTTCTGTTACTCGATGGTCACATGTCGTCCTGCCTGTGTTATAAGACGCTTTCAAGTGGTTTGAAACTGCCGCAGTACGCCTCTTTTCATCAATCTGCTCTGGCACCCCATCTTTGCATTGACTTCAAGGGACTTCTGTCACTTGCTTGTATGTCTCTTCATTCTCTCGCTCTGGCCTACCTATCAGAGATACTTCCTAATGATGCTTTCAAATTCTTAAACTCGGAACTCGCTCTCTACCGACGTCACAATATCCCATGACTTGACTTTTAAAAGGAAGCTAAAACTTACCTGTTCCTCACATTTGCTTTGAATGTGAATCGTCCTTTGTATGCTTATAGCTCTTGACTCTGGGCATGCGATCACTAATTTATTGACACGCTTTCTTCGCAGATTATGTTGAGGTATCTAGAAAGATTTACTTTCTTAGAGTGCTATGAACACGTCTTAATATTATTATTACTATTATTATTATTACTTAAAAATCAATGAGTACTCATTTCTATTGCACTGATCCCAAGGGATTGCCGAACCTGCTTTACTAGGCTAGTCAGCTGCCGACACATTTGCTGCTACCCTAGTAGCTGCCTCACCCACCAAACCCTGATGAGTGTAGATATATACAGGTATCGAGAATGCATGTATTAATAATAATAATTATAATACTAGGTTGTTTGTGTAGCACTACGACAATACTTAATCTCTATTCTGGTGTTTTACAACTCCCTACACGAGAATCAGTACCCATGGCTTAGTGACGTGAAGGATGTCAAAATTGTAAAAGCAAAGAAGTATCTTGCTTAGGCCAGCATGCGAAAGCAAATGCGAAGACACTCGTGGCTGTCGGTTAGTGAAGAGAATAGTAATGCGCTTGACGTGGCGCCCTCGGAGAACTCAAGTCTCCTCTAGGCGCTTTACAATTGCTGCAAAGGAAGCACGATCGAATAGTTAGTGGTAGCATGCTCAATGCACAACAAGAATAACATGACTAGGGGTGACAAACACAGGGTCACTATGCAAGTATGGTTAGTGGCAGCATGCAACTGTATCAGCACGACTAAGCACTTAAAGGACGAATCGCGCGGACCCACTAAATGCTGTCACATATATACGTGCTTTTAGTTTCTTATTACACGTAGACAAGTCAGGAGATGTGACTCAGGTTGGGATGAGTTCCAGGCTTTGGGAGCATACGAACTAAATGCACGGTCTCCAAAGGATTTGAGGTTTGTATGAGGTATAGTTAAACAGTTAGATTCCGAAAAGCAGGTGGTACGATGCTTAGCCTGGTGGGAGAGTAGATCTGTAGAGTAGAGGTCGTAGAGGCTGTATCCAAAGAATGAAGGGACCTGAAAGTGAGTGACCAAACCTTGAAGTCGATGCGTTTCTTGACTGGGATCCCGCACAGATCGGCGAGAAGTTGCGTGTTGTGGCAACTGCGAAGCTGAGGATACACAAGTCTAGCTGCCGAGTCTTGCACTAGATGTAAGCGCCTGAGTGCACAGGCCGGTAGGCCAGCCAGCAGTGAGTCCCAATAGTCAAGACAAGATGTCACAAATGCATGGACCAATTAAAGTGTGGTATCCCTGTCAAAACACGCCGAATTTTAGCAATGTTATGTAGCTGAAAGTAGACATAGACGACTGTGGAGCTGACGTGGTCGTCCAATTAAAGGTCACTGGAAGAGGACGCCTAGATTTTGTACAGATTCACCAGATGTGCTGACAGAACTGATTTAGAGTGTTAGCCTTTCCAATTTCCGAATCACAATTGGTGGAAAAGCCTTTTGTTACATGCACTGAATCATCCACAGCTACGCATGCAAAGCGTAGCCAGACAAAAAAGATAAGCTCAGATCCTGGGCGGATAGGAAAGCTGACCAGAACCGAAGAGTCTTAAGTAAGCAGAGACAAGAGTATTGTAATGTAATTTATCTCCGTACGTAACTTCACAAAGACCATGTGGTTACAACGCAGGAGTTTTCTTTACCGAGCTCAAAAGCCCGAGCGGTTTTCGGTACGCATTCGGTGGCCAACAGACTTCAACTCACCCAACGAAGAGGAAGTGAGAAGCATAGCAGAGTCAGGAGGGCAGTCGAGGTAGTGAGTAGCATGGAAATAGCAGTTTAGGACGGCTGAAAAGGATGTGCCATAGTAGGCAGCAGGAGAGTAGTTTTCATTGCATAATAATGTGCGAGTGAGTTCAACAATCTAGGACCTGCAGAGAAAAAGCTGTTATCACTAACGATCTTTAAGCGGAGGAATTGAACAGCTAATGTATTGTCCATACAGAACCTGAGAGCGTGCGGAGGCTGGAACGAAACAGTTCAGCTTGGTATGAAGGAGCCAAACAAGCCGTGGCGGGCCTTGTTGGTCAGTGTAAGAACTTGGCTCTGTACCTCGAAGTCACCCTCTAGGTCGTTCGGCGCGCGTCGAAGTCATCCTCAATGGGGCTTCCCATTGAGCGGATGCTAAGAGACTTGAAGGATGTAGGCAGCTTCGAATCCAATAGACCTGTCATTCGTGTATAAAATAGTTGCTTAATATCTGATAACCCCAAGAACCATACTCAATGCATAACCTTACTGACAAATATTTTAATCAACGAGAAAAGGCGGTAATGCTAGCCTATCAATCCTTATGTTTTGGTAGACAAAACATAAGCCTGCTGTAGGATTCGAACCCGTGACGTGGGTCCCGGAGTGCAAGCACGTTACCCATAAACTAAACCTATGGCTCGTGGCTACTCTGCCTACTCTCTCACAGCAAAAGGAAGCTCGATTGGTTCTGAGTACATTTGCATGAGCTGAAAACAATCCATGTAGTTACAGCATCGATTTACATTGTACCCGAATCATACACCTATCGTTACGGTGAGTCTATTACTGGCATTTCGTATAGTTTAGCTCGGCAACGACACATGCAAATCGCAATGCAAAAACGAAAAAGTGCAGTGCCGACAAATAAACAAAGATGAAAAGATATGCAATCGTAGGGCAGGGGGACCTCGGATCGACTTAAGTCAACTGTTCGCGAGCTCAGGCTGCTCGCGTTCAAAGTTGTCCCTAGCTATCTCATCTCAGCCGATGATTTGATGGATCTGTAGTTTCGTGAGTACAACTCCGGGACTGAGACAGGAAGCCGCAATGTCAATGGTTTTTACTACTTTGGGTACCTTTGCCGTAACGAATGCCTAGTACAAGTGCGGAGTAGCAATTATTAGTCACGTAATTGTCCAGCCTTTTCGCCATCTTGTGAAGTTAACTCATTCGCCCACTGTATCTCTGTCGCCGAGCTCGTGTGCGAGGCCCAGGACTCGGTGCTCGGGCTTTTTACCAGAGCTGCTGCCGTCCACATTGCGATTTCGTGGCTTTTTATCGGAAATTGTGCGTTCAGAATTACAGGGCTTTTATTGGCCCATTGTAGTCACCGCGAGAAAGTTCTAATGCAGACTGTAACATGTTCTAAGGAACATGTTAAGTAAGTCGTTCGCAAGTCGAAAGCCCAAAGCGAACTTGCGTATAAGCCAGAAATATGGCGTCCATTCCTTCATTTCCCATGCATTCAGGCATTATCGTCTAGTGATTTAGAAAGCATTTATTTTGACAGCACAAAGCGCTCTCCTGAAAGTAATAATAATGATAACAATATTAATAATAATACACTTGATAAAGCGCCCTCAGAGAACTCAATCTCTTTCTAGGCGCTTTAAATTTGCTGCAGAGGGAAATGCAATTGAATGGTAAGTAATATCATGCTTGATACACAAACGACATGAATAACATGGTTAGGGCTGACATGCACAGGGTCAGCCTGCAAATGTGGTTAGTGGCAGCATGCACAGTGTCAGCACGCATAAGTACATCAAGGACGAATCACAGGGACCCACTAAATGCTGTCCTAAATAGGTGTTTTTAACTTCCTTATAAATGTGGTTAAGTCAGGGGATGTTCTGACGCAAGTCGGGAGTGAGTTGCAGGCTTTGGGAGCATATGAACTAAATGCACGGTCTACAAAGGATTTGAGGTTTCTAAGAGGTAATGGTAGACTGTTGGATTCCGAAAAGCGGGTGGTACGATGCTTGGCCAGGTGGGGGAGTAGATCTGAGAGATAGGCTGGAGCCAAAGAATGAAGTGACCTGAAAGTGAGCGACAAAACCTTGAAGTTGATCCGTTGCTTGACTGGTAGCCAGTGCAGGTCGGCGAGAACTGGTGTGATGTGGCAACTGCGCCGCTCACGACAGACAAGCTTAGATGTGGAGTTTTGCACCAGCTGCAATCACTTGATCGCACATGCCGGTAGGCCAGTAAGCAGTGAGTTGCAGAAGTCGAGACGGGATGTCACGAATGCATGGACCAACTTAGACGTGGTAACCTTATCTTAACAAGCCCGAATTTTTACGCAATATCATGTAGCTGAAAGTAGGCAGATTTGACTATGGAGCTAATATGGTCGTCTAACGAGAGGTCACTTTTGAACATGACACTTAGATTTCGAGCTGATTCAACAGGAGATATGCAGGCAGAGCCAATTTTGAGCATCAGCCTTTCCAATTTGTGAATCACACTGAGTTTTCCCATAACTAGTAAGTTAGTTTTATCATCGTTCAGTTGCCTACTCCGTGCTCCCGGCTACTGTCCAAATGGTTACTGTCCGAAGAGGTGGATCTGCGGGCCAAGTCATCGGTCGAATGCTGACGAAATCCCGCTCAACACTAATGTTTGAAAGCAGGCATTCCCAGTCTACAGGAGTGAGACAAATTCCGGGTATTAAATAGCCAACGAAGTAATCTGTCAGACTGGTATTTCATCGGTACACCAGAGCCGCCACAATCCACAGCGAGCGGCCTCACTGCAACAGGTTTTACATACTAATCTGCCATTTTCCGTCATTAAGGGGGAGATGATGGACCGAACGCTAATACTAGCTTGAACCTTGAGAATGCTAGTCCCCATTTTTTAAAGCAAAAGTCAGCGCCGGAGTGGGGGGCATATAATCAGGCGCTAAAAGGGGAACACTGTACTATTAAGGCACGATTTGACGTTAATATAGTGTTATACAATGAATGCCTTTTGATTCGGGATTCTTCAGCTAACCGAGCCTGGAAAAGACTGAAGTCTGGAGATTCGACATGACCACTTCAAGTTGCTTGGGCGGGCGGATTCATTAAAACCTAGGCTACTCTACCTGCTTACTGAGTGTGATTGCAGCTCCACGTTCACTCGGGCGCTAGGATTGTAGGGCGCCGGATCTAGACCTGAGACCTCGGTGGCCAGAGGTATTTGAGTTAGTGGCGCTCGCAGGCCATGGCTGACGAATCCAGCGAGCCTTCTTAGGAGGCTAGAAAAATTAGGGTAAAGGGTCAAGTCAATTAGGGCTCGGTCAAGAGTACGACCGCTTCAGCGTTCGAAAGATTGGCGAAATATAAAAGACACTGCGGTTACTATCAGTGGCCTATGTCTGTGAGAAATCACGTCAACTTACAGTGTCGCATTACGATGCGGGCCTGAGTGTCCGCTTACCTGGTGGTAATCTCGAACCTTATCTACAGTCTCTTTTTACAGTTGGTGCAAAACTCGGCAGCTAGGGTCGTCTGTCGTAAGCGTCGCAGTTGCCATATCACATCGCTTCTCGTCGACCTGCACTGGCTCCAAAGCAAGCAGCGTATTGACTTCAAAGTTCAGTCACTTACTTGTAGGTCCCTTCATTCTCTGGCTACCCACTGTCGGAATACCGATCAGAATTAACCCAGCCAGGCGAAGAATCGTACAACCTGCTGTTCTGACTCGAATCGTTTAGCCATACCTCGTACAAACCTCAAAACCGCTGGAGACCGTGCCATTTGTTCGTATGCACCTAAATCCTGGAACTCACTACCGACGCACGTCACAGCGTCTCCTGACATGACGACATTTAAAAGAAGCTTTAAACGCACCTGTGTACAGCATTCGGTGGGTCTTGTGACTTCGTGTGCATGTACCTGCTTACACTATGCCTGCTGCTTTCAGATGTTACCACCAATTATTTGGTGATGATTTCTACACAGCATCTGCAAAGTGCCTAGAAAGAGATTCAGTTCTCTGTTTGGGCTATACAAACGAGTTATTATTATTATCGTTATTATTTCTGTCACTGAACTTGCCCTAAGTGGGGCGTTCGCTGAGCTCTGATAGCGAAAAGCTCATCGTGCAGTTCTACTTTGGTCTCTTCCTGCTGTAGAGTTTGTCGATGCAACGGTGCTCTTGTGTTGTGGCACAACGTGGCTTCTTCTGTTGCTTGTTTTTCTCGCAGTCACCTGCGATGGGTCACGCTGCTCTTGTATTCTGCTCTCTTTCTGTCTGCTTTTTTCCCCCCTGCTTATTCGCTGTGAAAATTCACCGGTGCACAATGACGGGCGGATAACAATTTTTTTACGTGGAACTTTGTTTAAGCACGAGTGCAAAATCACGCAAACCTCTGTAACCTTGAAAACTTTGAAGCCAACCCGTAGAGTTCTCTGCTAGTGGAGCGAAATGTGCTACGAGGATAAATGAAAACGCATTTTAACAATACTTAACTATTTTCTCAAAAAAATGAACATTGGTATAGATTCATGAAATGTTTACATCAGCTAGGGCTAGTGAATCAGCACTGAGTCGCTTGTACTGAACGTATCGACGTGCTGACTATTTTTAAATTTATATTTGCTATATATTAAGCCCGAGTGACGAATCTCGGGCGCATTCTATTTGCACGCTCGCCGTTTACCGATAGCAGGCGCGACGAGGCATGCTCGATTATGACGAGACTGGACGTTTTAGCTACATATGCAAATTAGCTCCTCCCCCCCCCCGTTTTTTGGCACAAGATTCGCGATTGCTGTACCGTCGTATTTGCGGTATAAAGACCCCCACGAAGGTCGAACTGCGAGAGAAAAGTGAGTGAATGTGGAGGACTAATAAGCCTAACTTACTAGAGGTATTGGCTATCGGCCGATTGAATGCCATAATTTACACATCGGCTCAACATCCTTGGCACCGTTTGTCTCGTTCGATACCAGAAGGGCTCGAACCCAATTCTCGAGTCTAGAATTGCACCACCTTAGACTAGCTCAGCCAAGACCCAAGCGACTAATATTTGGATGCTTTGAAGTTTCTATCAGGCTGCCGCGAAGAGCCGATTGTGTCGTTTCGTTGTAAGGTTCGGTTTTCATTAGCCAGTCAGTAGTCATACGATGGATGCCATGGGTCTTAGCTTACTGGCGCGATGCTCACACCCACACCCTACTCGTCAGAACGTGAGTTCGAGTTCTGCTGCCGGGAAATGTTTTACTGCCCTCTGTAAATGGAGTATAATTGCCGCCAAAGCAACGCGAATGTGGCTATTAGATCAGCTGACAGTTACCATGATGCAATTTTACTAACCAGCCTACGAAAGAGGGGGGCCACGCCCAAGGGAGGCCAAGGTCAGCTGAAAAGGTCAGCTAGGACTATCCTTCGACCAAACGGAGGCCGGCCCTCGTGGTTGCCCTCCGGAGCTTACCTCGGGCGAACCGGTCGCTTCCTTTGCGTCGGGGGGGGGGGGGGGGGGGCGCGGCAGTCCGGCACCTTTCCTCTGCGACCGCCGCTCCTTTCACGAGCTCTCGCGGCAAGTTGCATCTAAAGCTCGATCGACCTCAGCCAGATATACATATATTTATGCTATATCATATATTTATACCATATATATATATATATATATATGTATATATAACATATCTATATACATATATATATATGTATATATATCGGCTATTTTCGCCTCGATTATGACCGAGGCGGCAATTTCGTCTACGGTCAGAATCGAAGCGGCTGCGACCGGCGGTGCCCATTTCCTCCAATCTGGACCGGCGGCCTTGACATCCGCCTGCGAAAATCGGGGTAGGCTGCCGAGTACTGCACTTTTATTAAGCGGCAAAACTCAGCCACAAAACGAATGAGCGGGAGAGAAAATTTCCGGTTGAGCAGCGACCGCTGTTTTCTTTTTTTGTCCGGCGTGACGCATTTAGGCAGGCAGCTCTGCAACGCTGCCCACCTTAAGCAGAAGCGAGTCTCGCCGGCTCTCTTTCTGGCCGTCCGAGCCGTGACCGTAGGGGTGCCAGCGCAACGTCGACGCGTAGTGCATGCTCGGCGGGTAGAAGGTCTCTTCCGGTATGATCATGTTCATGGCGTGCAGCTTCGGGTGCTCACGCCTGTCCACCAGTAGGCGAGTCCTGCGGCCCACTGAGGCGGTGACGTCCACGCGGTATTCCTGCTGCCACTCCCAAGTGAGAGTCTTAAGTACGTATACGGAACCTAAGTGGTAAGCGAGGGGTAAAGGAAATTTATTGGAAATTAAGTAACAAACACTGATTTGATATTTTATTATGGTGCCTCTCAAAACACAAGCATGTCTAACATGTAATCTGAATTTTGATGACTGACACACAACAAGAAGTTTAGGCGCACTAGTTTGGCCTTGTAGTTGAGGTGCTCGACCCGACCAAGCCTAAGGTGAATGTATACGTTGGCCGAGGTCGTGGGCTCGAACCCCGTGTCATATCTTAAGCGCCTGAATAGGGATTAAGTTCTCTTAGGAATTTCTGCAAATGAATTATCTATGTATATATATATATATATATATATATATATATATATATATATATATATATATATATATATATATAATGCAACCCTTATGTACAACGGGAGTAAATAATAAGTATCCTTAATAATAATCCTTATGTTATAGCTCCCTCAGGGAACTTAATATCTTTCTAGGCACTTTACCCTTCGAATTTACTATTACGAGTTTCGGCCTAACTTATGTCTTAGTCAGCAGGACAAGCCATGGGTGCTGAATAACATTTTAAGAAAATATGCACCACTAAACGGTCACCAAACAATGAGCGGAAACCGTGGAATCGGCATCGAATGTACATGACGTCAAGCCCCAAAGTCGCATGGGTAACGGCCAGCGAGGGCTCGAGCGTCGTGAGTGGCGTGGGCTCCCTCCCAGCATGCCTCCCTCCTCCCCCGGACGTCGCTCGACCCCGGGACCGCTGCGCTAGCCGAAGCCTCTGCCGCCACAAGGCGGCGCTCCTCACCGGTAGTTACGTTCTTCACGGCGAGCCAGGCCACGTTCTCCTGGGTCCGCGTAACGTACGTCAGAGCCGGCTTGACTCCGTCCGCGGTGCTGAGGTCGAGGCGCCACTGCACCTGCGGGCAGGCGTAGCAGAGCAGGCTCACCTTCACCTTCGTCCAGCCACCCTCGCCCTCGCGCTGCCCGATGACGTTGGCCGACTCGAAGCAGCTGCCGTACCACGGGTAGCAGGTGCCTGCCGTCGCGTTCGCCATCGCGTGCGGCAGCTCCCAGCGCGTCTCGCCGTAGCCGCCGTACTTGTTGACGAAATCCAGCTTCGAGCATGCCACTATCCACCCTATCTGAAGGGCAGTCGTTTCCGGCAGCTTGGGCACGTACACGTCTGCGCTCGCGCTAAAACGGTCGCCCGCCGAAGCAGTCGGTGAGCAGAGCGGTGCCGCGTGGACACGCCGCGAGACCCTCGCCCCTCCGAGCCGAGCTGTGACGGTAGACGGCGCGCGTTTGGGCCGCTCTTGAGCGGCACCTTCGCTCGCCCCCATCCCCACATCGGCGAGTGGCACTAAGTCATGGGCATTGCGAGCGTGATGATGAAATGAATAATTTTATTTTATTGGATGATGAAATGAACACCGCAAGAGCTCGGGACTAGCGTCTGAAATGTGCATAGGTCTATGCCGAGAGCTGCCCGCGTGCTGCCGTGTGACGTGCTGCCCGCCCCCTCAGCGGCCGCTACGCGCCAGTCCAAACGTAAAAATAATAATAGTAATAATAATGACAAAAATAATAATGCATTTTATATTGCGCCCTCAGAGAACTTGATCTCTTTATAGGGAATTTGCATTTGCTGCCAAGGAAGCACGATCGAATGGTCAGTGGTAGCATGCTCAATGACAGCAAGGATAACGTAGCAGAATGAAGTGAATTACAAACATGTTCAGGGAGAGAGAGAGAGATATATATATATATATATATATATATATGTATATATATATATATATATATATATATATATATATATATATATATATATATATATATATATATATATATATATATATATATATATATATATATATATATATATATATGCCTGCTGAACCTTCCGACGAAACGCGAACGACTGTCAAAGCGGCGTTCCTGGGGGAGGAGAAGGTTACGCGGAAGAGAAAAATCGGACTTCACCTATCGACGGGAAGACTACGCGTTTTCGCGTTGCATTTTGACAAATAATACTTTTACTTAAAAACTTATCAATACTTCAAAAATCATTGTATTTGCTGATATGTGTAAGTTTTTAGCGTACGGACATGTTTCACAAGCCTGGCCTGAGGAAACTCCCGGATGTAGGCGGTTGCTGCACATCCGGGTAGTCGTCGAAAGCTTCCAAGCCAAGACGACATGCGGGACCGAATTGCCCTAATCGAAAGGACGCGCCTCCAATGACGGAATGAGGATCAACTGCTCTTCCGACTGAGCAACATACGCTTGCTAGTGCTCTTACGCCGGACGAATTAAAGCCGCCGGCTTTGGATAGTAGTTAGTTACCGCGGTTAAGCCAACGTCGTGCGAAGTAGAATGTTATACGCGATTGTATGTAAAGACTGAAGTCTAAGACTGAAGGTCTATCCGGATTTTTCAGGCACCACCGAGGAACGGTGACTGCGCTGCTACGCGAGACATCAATACACCCGGCGAAAACTCGGCATTTTAAATTTGCAACTTTCGGTTAGTATACTCTAGACCAGAGGTCGGCGAAAATCTCGGACTACTAGGCCATTTTATGAGGTCAGGAAGGCAAACTAGGCCAGAAGAAACCGCGCCTACTCCACCGGCCCGCCGGAGTGAGCGTGACATGATGAACAAGCAAAAAGCCACAACTGACGCACTGACACGCACAGCAATTATAGGGGTTGACATTTATCACCCCAACCCGGCCATGTGCGTCTATTCATACAAGCACCTGACACCAGTTTGAAAAATAAACATGGGCAACAGTTTGAACTGCAGCCAGCAGTAATGAAGGGGAACACAACCGCGACCATTCCATTGCTGACCATTTGATCGTGCTTCTTTTAAAGCAAATGTACAGTGCCTAGAAAGAGGTTGAGTTATCTCCAGGGTGCTATATCAAATGTATAATTATTATAATTATTAATTAGGCCGGATCCAAGTATAAATAACTATTCTAAAATCATACTACGAAGCGTGCGAAGCAAAATCAAGCACAATAACAGTTAGCTCTCAACTCAAAGCAAAACGCGGCCAAGAGACGGCTCGTGCCTCGAAAAACTCTTTAGTTGGGATACTCGTCAGTCAAAGTACCCCTGAATAGTGAAAGGGAAGAAAACCGCTACAACTCAATGAGGCCGGATCCATCAATAAATAACTGGGGGGCCGCTAGGCCGGACTGGAGCACTAGCTAGGCCGGATCTGGCCTAAAAGCCCGAGTTTTCCGATCTCTGCTCTAGACACTGGCAGACTTATGCAGGCATTACTGAAAGTAGCCGCAGGCCAATCGGTCGCGGAAAGTAGCGGAAATAAAAATGGCCCGACGTCAAGAGCGTAGCCAAGATGTTAGCTCGGGGAAAAGTGCCGACCTCGCGAGACGTATGGCGCAAGGTCGTCGATGCCTTCCCTGTGAAATCCGCTAGGAGAGCCCGTACAGCCCTGGTGCAGAATGCTGCCATTGTCAGAAGCTCTGCACTCACGGTTCAGTGCCGCCTCGCCTCTCTTACGCGAGCCGCCGCCGCAGGCCTCAAACGATCCGATCCGATCGTACAGAAATGCGCACCAAACTTGGGAGAGCCCTTTGTGGGTCGCCGGGTAGCCGACGGCGCTCGGCAAACGCTCGCTAGCGCTACTGCAGCAGCCTGGCGGCCCCATCCTCTCCGGAAACCTGGTGGCCAGCCACAGCCACAGGTGCGTGGCAGCCTTTTAGAAAGCAGTCTCGGCGGCGCGTCTGCAATGCGCCGCTTTCCAGCCTCCTTCCGGATGGCGAAAAAGCCAGCTCCTCTCCCAAGATGGAGGACTTGTCCTCAGTACAACTCAAAGTAAGGGACCCTATATGCCTGCAGTTCATCATTAGTGTCGTTCTCGGCGGCCGGTCACATTCTTATAATAAACTGGCTGCTCTTCTGGATGCTTCAACTGGTGAATGAATTCCCTCCCCTTATAGAATCCAAGGGGGGCGTTTACGGCTGAGGCAGCTCAGTTTCGTCCCTTCATCCATCACTCAAGGCATCATCGGCCCCATTCCCTGCGGTGCTCTTCTTGCTGTTAAGTCAGCAAAGGGCCTTAATTGACAATCGCAGATGCCTTCATGCGAAAGTTGCTTAGAACAAGCGTCTATTGCACAGCTTAGTAGAATCAATTGTTGGTGTAGCGCGCCTTCGCCGCGCCCGTCCTTCGGCGCCTCCCGATGGCGGCAGGAGCGCTGCGTTACCTGAATGGAGCAAGCCTGAATTTAAAGCCCAGCTCGCATTCAACCGTTTCGGTTTTCGATGTGTCGAGGCTGTAGCTGTGCAAAAATGAAGGCGCGTTCGTGTCCGTGTCGATGCGAAGCTTCTGAGTGTAAAGCCTGCGAAACAATAAACAACGGTCTCGCAGCTGTGGCTTGTGTCCCGTGAATCTGCTCGTGCACGCTCGTGCTTTCTGTTGCAAAGAAATCGAAGGGAGAGAGAATGAGAGAGAGGGAGAGAGAGAGAGGGAGAGAGAGGGAGGAGAGAGAGGGGGAAGAGAAGGAGAGAGAGGGGGAAGAGAAGGAGAGAGAGGGTGAAGAGAAGGAGAGAGAGGGGGAAGAGAAGGAGAGAGAGGGGGAAGAGAAGGAGAGAGAGGGGGAAGAGTAGGAGAGAGGGGGAAGAGAAGGAGAAAGAGAGAGAGAGAGAGAGAGAGAGAGAGAGAGAGAGAGAGAGAGAGAGAGAGAGAGAGAAATCGTGGTAGGTGAAAGAGAAAATAAGAGAAGCTGAGAGAAAAATACTGAGACGGAAAAATACACCTAAGTACAAAACAGATACAGATTAAGAGAGAAAGAGAGAGAGAGAGAGAGAGACAGACAGACAAAAATAGGTAGATAAGTAACTGTATAAGGAGAGAGAGAAAGAGCGACAGAAATAGTTTGATGATGGAGACAAATATACAAATTGACAGATAGGCATACATATTGATCCGGAGCCACTGCACGAACAATTATCTCGTCATTGGTGATGAATAAAGAAGCTCCAGCCAAAAGAGCCCTGCGGAGAGTTAGCCTGCGTAGTAGTGCCTACGCGAAAGTATGCTCACTCAAAATCTGCCTCGTTCTGATCCATATCCTCGCCTTTTGGCCCGGTGTACCATATTCGAATAGCACCGTTCTCAAATGCCTCCGCCTGTCGCACGCGATCCATGATCGCGCACAAATCACTTGCCCCGCTTTGCTCGGCGTAGGAGCTTAACTCAGAATTCTCGCCTGACCAACTCTGGGAGCGTTTTCTAAGCGGCGGCAGACGAAGATCGCAACGCTCTCTGACTTGACGTCTGCACAATCGACAGCGCAGTGGTCGCTAAAAAGAGCGAAATCGAGAGAGAAAATGAAAAGAATAATGCGCTCAGCAGCCTTCCAGAAGAAGCTGTAAGCTGCTCGCTGCCCAGTCATCAGCTAAAGCCCGAGACCACAAGCCAAGTTTCGGTCCTATTGGCTGCTCTAGTCCTCACTTCGGCCGGACCAGTAGTAAAGTAAATGTGGAGACCCCTGAAGGGAGCAGATTCCTTGAAATGAAGATCATAATATAATTTCACTGTTATTGCGCGTCTCCAGGCTGACATAAGAGCGAGGCTGAGGTTCCACAAGTTCTCCTTAGAATGGCCACATTCACAAAAGAGATGTGTACGAATTGATTTCTTCAATGAGTTCACAAAATGCATTGCAATTCAGATCAAATTCACTAGTCACGATCATTACAAGACTGAGGCACTCGCTGTGGCTATGGAAAACTGGCAAGGCATCCTTCAAAGTGATCAAGTAAATACTCGATGTCGCTTTAGCTCCTAAATTAGATACAGATATATCCTACTGGATGTTATCCTATTTATATCTAGTAGGATATCTTTAGCTCCTAAATTAGTAGGGCTGCGAAACAGTAACATTGATTGAGAAAATTAACTATCTGCTTGCTATAACCCACTTGCGTCAGTGAACATTAACTAGGGAGGCACGTTAACATCATCTACAGTGGACTGAGTGTCAGCAGCTATGCATAGCGACCATCAAACATAACTTTCTTAAGGAAAAAATGTCAACTTACTTTTATTTGGCGAGTCAAAAAGAATGCTTGCACAGGCATGTACATAAACAGCTAGCAACCACTACTATTAAGAAAAGATAGTATTACCTGAAAATCACTGACAATAATAATTCGGTAACTTGAAAATGACAAAAAATAGGTATCTCGCTCGCTCGGGTCCCTACTCATTACGACCCTTAATTGTAGATGTATATTCAAAAACATTAATGATTGAAAAGAACGCTAACATACAGGTGTGTAGTGAGACCACTAAAGTCGACGTGTAAAACCGTACACATTAGCACCCGTTACCAAAGAGGCACGCGAGCATATAAATTGGTTAAAAATAGAGTAAAATCTGTCGGTACGCATAAAAATCGTTTGGAACTTGTGTATAGAGGTACAGTGAAACTATGCATGCAGGCAGTATCCCTTCCGATGCAGCGGACAGACTTTGCATCTCGGCAAACGGCTCCCATCGCCAGGCGCTCGGTACTTACGAATGAGCAAAACAGGAATTGTGTATTTGCAAATAGAGAGCTCTCGGGTAAAACGAAAAAATTGCGTCGGTTTTTAAAAGAAATCCTTGAATTAGTCACCTGTCCACAACTATCTCTCGTGATTTGGGTAAAAGAAGGATATTTTTATCTGGGTACCAACTGTAAGTGTCGGGACGATATTGTGGTTAGATTTTCTGCCCTGGAGCAGTCCTTAGGGTGAGTCTGAAAACTCGGTATCGAGGACAGATAGTTGGTGGGCCAACATCCACCAGGGATAGAGGGAGGTGGCTCGTAGAATGTTTTTCTCGGATATAATGCAATTTTGCACTCTCCACTTGAATTTTAAAGCACCATGTTACCAGCTAAAATCCTTTCAAATACTGAGATCCTTTTAAAAGAAAAGAACTGTCTGGAAGACCTCCAGCCTGCAAGTACTACGCTTCTCATTCTTCACGAAAATATCTCAAAACTTCAGGGCAAAGACAGAACGAACCAAGCGGGCTTACTACTTTTACAGACTAGGACCTAAAGGCACAATTGCGTACCATCAGATACAGATATTGAACGAACAAGACTAAAAGTAGCAGAGCTTGTCCTAAAAATGCGACAGGAGACTATCAAATTATAGCACGGCATACGTTTTTATTAGATAAGGTCATGGCTCTGTTTTCTATTAATAATTATGGTACTGATGGGTAATGGATGGCCAGTCATTAGAAGGAGCAGTGGACGGTTTCGCTGTGGTTTCGGTTCCATGACACTTTTATTAACTATTTGCCGCCGCGATATAGCTTCAAGCGTTTTTGCATCCAAGAATTTGAGGTCGAGCGCTTCCCTTCATTCAAACCATAAGCTGCCACTGGTGCCTGCATGCATGATAGCCTAAATAATTTTCTGCTCGCAAAAAAAGTAGATTATGTATCAAATCCTGCAAACATAGCTCTGTTCAGATGAATTGATGCGCGCATGCAGGTTATAGCACTCAGACAAGTTGTACTATTACAGCTGACAATAGCTTGGCGATAACAAAAAAGGAAGTGCTTACTTTCTCGTACCTGCTCGGACTAGCTTGATCTCAGCAAAATGCCTGGCAATGATCGCACTCGTAGAGGTTTGACCAGGCGAGCTACGTCTGCTGGGCATTCTTCACCATTCGCTCACGTGCACCTTGGTCTCTCGCTAAAGTGCACGCACCTCACGACCACACGTAGCGGGTGCCAATCCTAACGCAGGCAATTCGTTATTGCCTGCTTTAGGGGAGCAAAAGCAGCCCAGAATTTTCTGCCGCTATATAAGTGACGCTATTAGAATATGTACTATTTATTTTTGCTTTACTGAACTTTACCTTAGTCAAAGTCGCAGCTCTCACTTTCCGAGCGTTTCAGGATTTTCCGAAAATCCTACTGCCAACGAGTTGAATACGTTGAATACGAAAATTGATGCAGCTAAAAGCCCCCTTAAGATAACCAGCCTGTCTTGCTCGTAGTGTAGGATACATTTCGTATAGATGGGCTTTTAAAATGCTCGCGTCCGCCGTCCTCTCGGTCTGCGCTTGAGCGCCCACGTCAGCTGCTACAGTTATAGCTTGGCCTGCTGTTAATGACCGGACGATTCGGTACGAGTACGGCCGTGCATACCTACTGTTATCGCTTTGTAATCGCCATTCCAATGCATTAACGACTGCAGCTGCCTAGGTTAAGGTTTCCATCCGGGCATCTCTCTCCGGAAGCGCGGGCAAAAGCCGAGGTCCGTTGCCAGTCCGGTAGGCGCTCTCGGCAGTTCTCCCGCCCGTTCGTGCCGCCCGGCGCCGATCTTCTGCAAGCGCTACAGCGATTCATGCTAACTTAACAGTCGTCGAGCTCGCTACAATCGCATCGTCGGCGGCGGCGGCGGCGGCGGCGGCGGCGGCTCGCTCGCAGAGTGAGCCGCCGCCGCCGCCGCCGCCGCCGCCGCCGCCGCCGCCGCCGCCGCCGCCGCCGCCGCCGCCGCCGCCGCCGCCGCCGCCGCCGCCGCCGCCGCCGCCGCCCGCCGCCGCCGCCGCCGCCGCCGCCGCCGCCGCCGCCGCCGCCGCCGCCGCCGCCGCCGCCGCCGCCGCCGCCGCCGCCGCCGCCGCCGCCGCCGCCGCCGCCGCCGCCGCCGCCGCCGCCGCCGCCGCCGCCGCCGCCGCCGTGGAGTGCGCGCTCAATGCACTACGAACGCCTAGCGATACGGGTCGTGACCCTTGACGACTTCATTGACCTATTTGCAGTGACCACCACCTGACAGACAACTTGACCGACAGCAGACTAGCTGCCAGAGCTTGCAACTCCGCTCCTACATCGCGGGCGTCTCTTTCTTCCGCACAAAGAGGTCAATATGAACTGGCGGCGAATTAGCCGTCGTCGCTCAAATTCAAGCCGTCTAAATTCCGCTAAGCAGTCCGCCGCGTCGCCCGTACTGAGTGTCTCAAGCAGCCACTTGCGGAATGTGGCAGTATTTTTCGATCTCATTTCTATTTTCAGTTCCGGAAATCGCCCCTTTCTAGGACTGGGCGATTTTAACATCGGATTTAACGAACCAACCGACCCTTATGAGTCAAACTTTGTACGAAGACGGACTCGCTTTTTCTCGTGGCTAACGTTATCGATCCCTCGCTCAAAACTGAAAGCGGTCGCGTGCTTGATCAGCCAGATTATGGCTGAGGAAATATTATTCGCGGTTGCGAAATTAAAACGGCAAGGAAGTGATTACACCATAATCCACGGTTAGGCGACATACAAGCCGAATTCATATCCTAGGCAGTCGGTTGTGCACTAGGCGTAGCGACAGGCAGCGATTGAGCTCTAGGCGTTGGCCTTGGCCTAGGAAGCTGCGTACGAGGCTGCGCGCCGGTCGGCAGCTCACTGCTGCTCTGGCTGCCGCATGACATTGTCGTACGCCATGTTTGATACACGACGCCCGTAACCCTCCGTCAAGTTGGACTAGCACCTCAGCAAAAGCTTTTGTTGCGGCCTAGTTCTGTCGAACGTAGAAGTCGTGACAATCCTTTTGTAACAGTACAACCGATGGAAAAACTGGTGCGCCGCATAATGGCAAGGCGCTTCCAATTGTCAAGCGATAACTACCAATACATATAAAAAAACATGCACGATAGATCCGCGCGTGGTCACGTGTGCAGAGTTTTAAGATAGTAATAATTCGAGTTGACAATCCACAATCACGCAATAATGTTTGATCGAGATATATTGTGACCTTGGCTGTGTTACGAACGGGGTGCATCGGCTTCCAATTCCGAACAGAAATAGGCCGCAAAATATGCGCTCGTAGCTGTACTAGCGCCAGCCGAAGCACGTCAGATTCCGGCGAACAAAGCCCCGATACTTTGAGTCATCACGACTAGCGACTTGCACTTGGCATCACGCTTACCGAATGTAAGCGCCAGATAGCCAGTTCATATATCCACTCTCAACTCGACAGCGACGGAGTGTCATGCAGGCGTCCAGAATAAGTTCTGGCGTGCAGCGGCTCGTAGAACTTTCGTAGCACTTCTCCACTGCCGCTCACTCAAGGCTCAATGTATCGGGGCACGACATCCGCCTGGCACGATGCTTGGAGCGCACAGCTGATCTGACTATTCTACGACTTTGGCTCGTAAGCCTTTAAATTCTAGACATCGCGCGATCTTCTCCTGGTCATTAGAATTCAGGAATAGCTAATACTATCACGGCAGGCATAGTCTGGCTGATGTAGAACACCAACGTTTCAGTGAGTGATCACTGTGCCTATCAGTCCAAACTACAAAGAAAACCTGAAATCGCCTCACTCTTTAGGCACCTGCACGGTCAAGTTCGCAGGCGATCTGACAGAACGGATTGCAGGCATTCGATCAGGCAGATCGATGCAGGCATTCGATTGGTTTTCGCTCATTTCAGACAAGAAATACTTTCACTAGAAAATTTCCTCGTACACAAGTTTTCGCTGACTTAACGATGTGGGGTCTGTCCGTGGTCAGACGCCCGTTAGTTCACGGCCGTGGAAAAGAAAGCGAGGAATACTAGACGTAGAGCTTTAAACGGCTGCCAAGAAGTCGAGAGTCGCAGCCCAACAACTAGCATCCGAGGATTACTGTAAGTCATACCAACCCATTTTACTATTGCTATAAAAATGCTGTTACGAAGAAATAGTCGAATTACGAAACCAATAACCCAAAAAAGGTAATATTCAATATTGACCATCTTAATCGCTCGCAAACAACCATGCATCTAGTGATCCTAGCGAGGACTTGGTTGAGCGTTTTTCAAAACTGTTCTTAGATTACGATAAAAAGGCATGCGAGACCTCACTCTCCTCACTTCTCTCTCTGCCGGACTGCAACCTCGCATTTCAATCCTGCTCATCTTCATGCCTGTATCCCAGGCTAAAGAGTCCGCAAGTCCTCTCTGGACCCTGAGCTACCAGCAGCTATCCTCGTAATGCTTGCAGATCTTGTGCTTCCAAGCACAAACGAATAATGCAAATGTGTTACTGGTTAGTGTTGACATCCCATCTCATAAAGAAGCTGCTGTTTTCATTAAAAGCCACTTACAAAAAGCCTACCCTAGGTCTTGAGAGGTCAAGTAACTGTTGTCTTGCCTCCGCCACCACTCTTACCTAAGTCGATTGAACGGACGGTGACCCAGCAGCGGAAATGCTGCCTCAGTCCATCAGAGGTTGTGAGCAACTTCCCATCGGGACTTGGGAATAGCCGTTCCGCAGAAAATACTTGACTTTTGGTTTAAAATGACCTTGAGAACAGATGCTGATCAGAATAGGGTCTCTCCGCGAATGTCGCTCATGATATTTTCTGCAGCGTTCAAAACCACTGACCAAGCGATCCCTCTGGATATGCTTATATTTTAAAAGATCTGGATATGCTTATATTTTAAAATTTATATTTTAGGAAGGATCACTAGGTAAGGAGCCAACCTGGGAGCGGTTGAGGAGATGGTTGATCGTCGATATCAGCATTTTTGGATTGTGCATCTGTGATTCAACAATGTTTCTATAGAACCGAGACTTGGCCTTTGCTTTGATCGATTGGTACGATATACAGTAGTCCTCGTATGTCTGTCGATGGACAGTCAGCCCTGATCTTTTGTATGCTTTTTCAAGTTTGCGTTTAGTAGACCTAGGTAGTTTATTGTCTGCGTTGAACCATAGACCGTCTGGGTGAGGGCACGCAGTGCGCAAGTCAGAGGTGCGAAGTCGTCGAGAATGTCATCTCGCATCGTGTCGTAGCATTCTCCACCAATAAAGACTGGCGGGAATGAGCAGCAGAGGCGAAGCAGATACTCTCACACGGACAGTGTCGATATGAAGAGTCTTGAAGTTTCGGGATTCATAGGTGACTTTAGATGAGAAGGAAAAAACACTGTAGACTGAATAAGATCTGTATGGAGGCAGAAAAGCAGAATTTGGTGGTAATTAGTGGTGATCACACGCAGCTGTAGAAGAAAATTACATAGATTGTGTGAGTCTTGTTCTGAGTAGGGTCTCGCAAATGAGCCACAAAAAAATGAGTCTGTCAGCCTACGAACTTTGGCAGTTAAGGTGTCAGATACGTTGTCAAAATAAATGTTAAATAACCCATAGTAAGGAAAGATTGATTTCTTGCAAGCAGAATTGAAATGAAATCAGAGATAAAGGAAGACTTGGTACGGGGGGGGGGCAGTTGAGAGATTAATTTGAGATAATGGCGATTCCACCACAAGTTTTCATGATAAAGAGGTATGAAAAAGAAAAAGGCTGTTGGAGTAGCGTCGCTATGGCTGGGCGGTTAGGCGATTTCAGCCAGGTCTCGTCAAGGCGAACAGGCCGAAATTTTGGTCAGTAATAATGTCATGCACTACTGTGATTTTATTGCACATTGAGCGAGAATTTTACAGACTGCCGTTGGATGCATCGCCGGAAATGTAGCAGGCCTGATGCCAACTAAGTTAAAGTGATTAACAGCAGCAGAAGATCGCACTGGGTGGCTCGAAACAATGCTACGAAAAGCGAAGAGAGAGCGAAGCTTTCGGCATCGACCTTCGGCTTCGGCTATGCTTATATTTTCTTGTGTTAATGGCCACTTCAAGAACACTAGCAACAGTAACCACATCTATGAAGGCATCTTTGAAAGACGATAATGAAACGATAATAGGCAGGTACGATCGTACCTAATAGGCAGGTTACTAACAGTTGGTGAATCTAAAGCAACCGCCCATGCAGTATAGGGGACCCAGATTCAAGCAGTAAGGAATATAAATAGGTAATTCATTTGCACATAACCCTAAGAGAAAGTAATATCTATTCAGTCGCTTCACATATGCCACGGGGCTTGAGCCCACGACCTACGTCATAAAACACATTCACCTTGACCCTGGTCGGGCCAGCATCTTTACTGCTAGGCCAAACTAGTAAGCGTCTATACGTCCATAGGTACGTAGTTGCTTACGCGCTACGGTCAAATAAAAAAGCATGCTTTAAACAGGTCTCAGCTTTATTTGTGCCGCATACGATGTTCGCAAGGACTTCGATTTTCGGAAGAGAAGTCTGCAAGGAACAAGAAGCATTAGCAGCGCCTGATGTCGGAAGGCAATAAAGAGGATATCACTAACCCTTAGCTATTAATTATCTTGGAGAGAGTTAAAACGTGCTTTTATCAAAATTTAGTTCTCTTGTGGTGCTATAAAAATGACAGATATTATTATTATTATTATTATTACTGCAAGTCTTAATGAAAGACTCATTTGATATGCTTAGTATCTCATTCACTCCAGCAGATATTTATCTTTATTTGTCCTGGGTTCTGTGTGTTCTTACAAGTGCATAATTCAGTGCTAGTTAGTAACTAGGGGTCCTGCTAATCAGAGGCTGTGAGGGTCTTCTTGTGCGCTTTTGCATGCTGGCTTATAATAATAATAATAATAATAATACACTTGATAAAGCGCCCTCAGAGAACTCAATCTCTCTCTAGGCGCTTTACGTTTGCTGCAAAGAAAACACGATCGAATGGTGAGTGGTATCATGCTTGATAAACAGCAAGAATACCATGTTTAGGGGTGACATGCACAGGGTCAGCATGCAAGAGTGGTTAGTGGCAGCATTCAACAATGTCAGCACGCATAAGCACATCAAGGACGAATCACAGGGACGTACTAAATGCGGTCATAAATAGGTGCGTTTTGAATTTCTTTTTAAATGTGGGTAAGTTAGGGGATGTCATGAAGCAAGTCGGAAGTGAGTTCCAGGCTTTGGGAGCATACGAACTAAATGCACGGTCTCCAAAGGATTCGAGGTTTGTACGAGGTATGGGTATACAGTTAGATTCCGAAAAGCAGGTGATACGGTACTTAGCCTGGTGGGGCAGTAGATCTGATAGGTAGGCTTGAGCCAAAAAATGAAGGGACCTAAAAGTGAGCGATAATACCTTGAAGCCGATTCGTTGCTTGACTGGTAGCCAGTGCAGGTCGGCGAGAAGGGGTGTGATGTGGCAACTGCGACGCTCACGACAGAAAAGCCTAGCTGCAAAGTTTTGCACCAGCTGTAAGCGCCTGCTTGCATTTGATGGTAGACCAGCAAGCAGTGAGTTACAGAAGTCAAGAAGGGATGTCGCAAATGCATTGACCAACTAAGACGTGGTGTCCTTAATAATAATTCACTTGATAATTCAGTGCTAGTTAGTAACTAGGGGTCCTGCTAATCAGAGGCTGTGAGGGTCTTCTTGTGCGCTTTTGCATGCTGGCTTGTACGCTTTTCCATGCTCAATCCTTGTCTAAACAAGCCCGAATTTTAGCAACGTTACATAGCTGAAAGTAGGCAGACTTGATTGTGGAGCTAACGTAGTTTTCTAACGAAAGGTCAGTTAGGAGCATAGCACCTAGGTTTCGTGCAAATTCAACAGGAGATATGCTGGCAGAGCCGATTTTGAGCTTTATCCTTTCCAATTTCTGAATCACACTAGGTTTGCCCGTAACTAGTAAGTTAGTTCTATCATCATTCAATTTAAGAAAATTTGCTGCCATCCATGTGCGGATGTCATCAATACATGCAGCACAGGAGTTGAGAGAATTCAACGCGCTGAAGAGCTGGGAAAAATCAGAGAAAAAGTACAACTGATTGTCATCCGCATAGAAGTGAAAGCCTTGATTATGCTTGGCAATTACATTCGCAAGAGGGAGAGTATGAACCGTGAAAAGAACCGGACCTAGCACGAAGCCCTGAGGTACCCCATATTTCAGAGATGCCTCGGATGATCTTTGTCCATTCACGTCAATACTCTGGAGTCTCCCACTGAGATAGGACCTGAACCATTGCAGAGCAGTGCCAGTGATGCCCTGGTGAAATGAGAGGCGCTCAAAAAGGATTTGGCGATCGAAAGTATCAAAAGCTGCCGAAAGATCGAGCGAAACAAGCAGAGATATTCTACCCATGTCCTCATTCCTAAGTTGGTCATTTTACTCCCAAAGCAATGGTGATTCTATGTAGTGATTAGCTCTAAAGCCAGACAGAAACTTACAAGCAAGGTTTGAAGTTTCAATTTATGAGTTCAGCTGGTCTGCATCGACTCGCTTCAGCGTCTTTGATAGAAATGGTAGAAGGGAGATTGGGCGGCAGTTGCTCAAGTTCTCTTTGTCTAGTGTCGATTTCTTGAGTAGCGGCCTGACTATAGCTTTTTTGAAATGTACTGGGACATGACCTGAGGCTAACAGCAGATTAATAATGTTATTTATGCATGGCAGCAGCAGCAGATCAATGCGACGTAATAGCAGGACAGTGGGAATAGGGTCTTAGGCCTTGTCTTTTATGATTCGGACATGAGCTTCAGGACGGGGTCACTAGTGACCTGCTTGAATGAAGTGCTGCAAGGAATCGACGGACAGCATTCTAGGCGGGGGGGGGGGTCGCTGCCATCGCAGGGATGGACTCCCTGATCTTGTCTATCTTCTTGACAAAGAAGGCGGCAAGCGATCAGCTATATCATCACAGGAATGATTAGGTAAGGAGCCAACCAGGGGGCGGTTAAGGAGATGGTTTATCTTCGAAGTCAGCATTTCTGCATTGTGCATCTGTGATTCAAAATTATCTTTATAGAAGCTAGACTTGGCCTTTGTTAGAATCGATTGATACGACCCAAAGTAGACCTTGCTAGTTTAATGTCTGTGGTAAACCATAGGCCGTCTATACGAGGGCGCACAGTTCGCTTAGTCAGAGGTGCAAACTCGTCGAGCATGTCAGCTAGTGTCGTACTGTTGCTATCTACCAACCTTGACAGGTCGGAAGGAGGAATGAGCAGCAGGAGAAGTGAGGCAGATATTCTTGCACGGACAACATCGATGTCAAGGGTCTTGAGGTTTCGCGATTTGCTGGTTATTTTAGAGGAGGAGGAGGAGGACGTCAAAGCGTGACACCGTGCAACATCAACAACGTTTGGTAATTTTGAGCAGGTTTTGAAGCCTCGATAGGGATTTGGCTCTCATAGGGTTTTATGCAAACGGCCTATTATTATTAATAATATAAAAATGACTTTACGAGATTAACAAAAGTTGTTTTTGGTGCTCTTACTTACGTATTTTACACTTGTTTATTCCGTTTTGGATAGCAATATTAAAATCCGATCTTACATTCGGACTTTGGATATTTTAGGCAAGCTAGAATTTATTGACTTCCTCCAGGACTTTACCCTCACAGATATCTCTAATTAAATGCACAATACAACGGCGAATCGGCTCGCTGGAGTGATAGGTGCCTTTTCAAAACTTCGCGGCCAGAACCTGAACGAGGCTTTACGAGGATCACGGGCCAATTATTGACGCGCGGATGCATTAGCTGTCTTCGGTGCATGAGCAGGATACGTTTCGATATGGTTTTAGATGCGTTTAATGACGCGTGGAGTGACACGTTAGGCATATTCATAGCATACGGTATGCTTATAATAGGCAGCTCACCTTTCAAATCCCCAGAAAAGATTTTTTCGTTTTCGAAAGTGCGGCCAACTCTTCGATTTACATTCTGCGTTGACCGGTTAGTCTTGAAGCAAACACGTACAAATATGAGTGTCCTGCTCTGAATAAATTAAGAATCCTTTTGATCTTAGGAGAATAATTTTTAAATTATATTAGAAATAGTAGCTCAATCTTTTATCAGGTACTACTACAGGCACTGGTAACTTCACACTTTCACGATTACAAAATTCGAACAAGTTGACAGTGTACACATTATTGTAAGTGTGCTTGAATGCAAATGAATCAATGTTGCATGGGCTCATCTGTATGTGCACATTTTTGTACTGTGTTCACTGGTACTAAAATTTTCTCAAAATTGTAAGCATTGCAGATCCAATAATTGTGCAAAGTAACTTCCTGGCCGTTGTCACCTGCCGATTTTGCTGGATCAGTCAGAGCTAGTTTTTCCTCGTTGAAGACAAATTTCTCTTCGAGTTCACATGTCAGTGTACCTGTTAGAATTGTTCCAATTCTTTGGCTGTATAGAAAGAGGAATCTCGCATTGTACTAAATCGAATGAATAGTGATGAAAAGAAATATAAGGATCCATCATATTATTAAAAAAGACTTTCCGTAGCCATTCTCCGAGCAACTATTATTGCCTTTCTTCGCAGCCACTTCTCAATGAAGGCAGACAGGAGGAGCTGTCACTGTGGTGCCGCTACACAAATTGGAGATTACTTCGTGAAGCAAGCGATAGAAAAACTGCAATTGCTGCAGGCTAAATGTTTTACATCAAATGCTTTATATCAAATGTTTTACAATCTTCTTTTGTTTATGTAGGGAAATTTGAAGGTCCGAAAAGAAGTTGACAACACCGCATTGGACTGTGGTGCATGGTATTAATGCATTAACAGTGACGAGCAATTTTGGAGAAGGTAAAACATTTAAAATCATTTTTTCTCAGCATGTGATATCCATCTTTGGCAAAATCCCTACTATGAGGTCAAACGTCACTTTTGAAAACTTACTGTGCTTATGTTTTGACGTCAGCTTGAAACAAAAGTGGGCGGGCAATAATGCAGGCTCGGTTGAAGTATCAAACAGTTAGTGTTAGCACAAGAATCGAAGTAACTCATAGTTCCGAAAAGGTGGATTTTTATTTTCATTTTTATCTGTCAGCTTCAGCTTTTGGCGCACGACAGCTGGTTGGTAAGACTGCCTAGATGGAAGAGATGAGTGTGATGAGGCAGAGGTATCTAGACGTTGAACCCAAACAAAATAGTATTTTTTCTGAATTAAATGAAATGCTTAATGAATTAAAGCATATATAAAGAGATTAAATAAAGGCCAGCAGTTAACTGATGTCGTAATCTTGTCTTTATATCTTCATATTGTGATGAATAGCACAGCCGTCGGAGAGCAGCCTTGCTCGTTGCAAGGAGAAAGGCGTAGCGTACCTAAGGCGGCACCTTTGATTGGTTGGCTGGCTTTAGGTAATTGCAGATAAGATTTTGTCATAGAAATGGCATCCTATCGGCTTCATCACTGTGCGCCCTCGCCCATACGGCCTATGGTTTACCACAGACATTAGACTAGCCAGGTCTACTAAGCGAAAGCTTGAAAAATCATTCAAAAGATCTGGACTGACTGTCCATCGACAGGCATATGAAGACTACTGTAGGTCGTACCAATCGATCCTAGCAAAGGCAAAGTCTAGCTTCTATAAAAACATTGTTGAATCATAGATGCACAATCAAAAAAGGCTGACGTCGACGGTCAAACATCTACTCAACCGATCCCAGATTAGCTCCTTACCTGATGCTCCCTGTAATGATCTAGCCGATCGCTTCTCTCGATTCTTTGAGCAGAAGATAGACAGCATCAGGGAGTCCATTCCTGTGATGACAACATCACCCTTAGAATGCTGTTCCCCGATTCCTGGCTGCACCTCAATGTCTACATTTAAGCAGGTCACTAGTGATCTCGTCCTGAAGTTCATATCTCAATCAAAGAAGACAACAAGTCCTTTGGACCCTATTCCCACTGTCCTGCTCCTACGTTGTATTGATCTGCTGCTGCCATGCATAACTAACATAATTGATATGTCATTAGCCTCAGGTCATGTCCAAGCGCCTTTCAAAAAAGCTGTAGTCAGGCAACTTCTCAAGAAAGCGACACTAGACCAAGAGAACTTGAGCAACTACCGCCCAGTCTTCCTTCTACCATTCCTATCAAAGACACTGGAACGGGTCGTGGCGGACCAGCTGAACTCATATATTGAAACTTGAAACCTTGCTAGTAAGTTCCAGTCTGGCTTTAGAGCTAATCACCCCACAGAGTCAGCATTGCTTAGGGTGTACAACGACCTACTTAGGAATTCAGGCATAGGTAGAGTGTCTCTGCTTGTTTCGCTCGATCTTTCGGCAGCTTTTGATACTATTGATCACAAAGTTCTTCTAGAGCGCCTCTCATCTCGCCTGGGCATCACTGGCACTGCTCTGCAGTGGTTCAGGTCCTATCTCAGTATCGCGTTTCCTTTGTAGCAATTCTAAAGTGTCTAGAAAGAGATTGAGCTCTCTGAGGGCGCTTTATCAAGCCCATTATTATTATTATTATCATTATTATTATCTTATGCCAGGGGCCTAATCCACAGAGTAAGAGTAGAGCGAAAGGAGAGTCAATCAAGAGTTCGATGGTATACACATATCTTCCGAGATCACTTTTCTCTTGCAAAAAAAAATATTTTTGATTGACAGCAGCTCTCGTACTTGATCTCCGTAGGATGTAAGCATGTAAAATTTATTGAGTTGCGGTTACTCCTAAAAGGCATCAAGCTGCAGATGAATTCAAAAAGCGTATGCGCATAGTTAGCTCTCAACAAGCTCATCGACGCTTAGCGTATGGCGTCGGAATAGTCTAGGATAAAACGGCTCCAACATAATAGCCTGCCCACAAAATAGCCCAAGGTAAAATTGCTCTTGCACACCAGCTCAGTCAATTTAACTAGTTTGAAAGCGAATAATTTTTTTTATGGAGTTTGCAATTCATTGCAATAATTTTCAAGAAAAATAAAAACACACGACCTTCTGTATAATGGCCTTTACATTTGTAGCACTTAACTAATATTTCAACCGGCAACAAAAAACATTCTCTCCCCGTATTATCATGTATTTTGAATGAGATTCGATTAGTTTTAGTTGGCCATTATTAGTTGTTAGAAATAAAAGAAAGGATTAAATCGTCTTTAAAATATCAATATTGGGCATTTCTGACGTGGACTCTTTGTTGGTATTAATTTCATTGAGCTATTTTTGCTTTTTAGAGGAGAATTTGATGGGCCTCTTTTTCAGGGCTTATTTAAGTAAGTCTATTTTGTCAGTCTGTCAGAGACGAAATTGAGACTGCTGAGTATGAATCGTGAAAGTAGGAAAAACTACGTGAAAGAAGGAGATGCGTACTGAAGATGAAGGAGAAGAGAAGGAGATGAGTACTGAAAACAATATTCACTTGAGCCAGAAGCACGAAACAGTAAATTTGCGGAACTGCAAGTTATAAGGGTTGGTTGGTGTCTAGAAGTACAGGGCCACAAAGCAGAAGCAAATTTCACTAATAGATTTTAAAGCTCACGTGTTGTGATAGGCTGACAAGAGCTTGGGACCAAATCAGATGGCGATTTGAACGCCAAGGAGACCTATTGCTCACAGAGAACTTCTAAATAGACCCGTCTTTTCTTTCCTACAATCAGCAAAACATTCAAGATGAGAGGAGGCGTATGTATATTTTTATCAACTTATTAGCTAGCTTTTATTTCGAGCTCAAGTCGTAGATGTCAGAGAATCTTTGTAAGGAGACCAGCAGGTACGTACCTAGTTGTAGCAATCTTGCTAACTGATTAATAGCAAAATCTTTTAACTTCGCCATCAATGCAATTGCGTGTCTTTCCTCATTTTAACAATGCTTCGAATAAAAAAATGAACTGAATAAACACTTTCATTGTTCAGATAATAGGCAGTGAGTTTATTTTTAAAATGGTGTTATTGAAAATCTAAGCACCATATAACAGCTTGACAGAATTATTACAAATTACTACCACATACTTATCTTCTGTACAAGAAAGCCTAGGGTTCTCAACGTGGCAAAGTACCCTCTTGCGTTTTCTCTGCTCATAAAACTTTGCAGATGTCCATAAACAAATGCCGACTTAGATCACAGAGTGCCAAAACGGCATTCGGAGTGGGCTGTTGTCAGCATGCAATGAAACTCGCTATTAAATTATCGCTGAATGATGTGCCTTCTTTTCTTTACTCACTGCTTGATTTGAAAAGTTAGCCAATGGCTCGTCATTTCTGATTGAAACACTGGATTCACTGTCACCTTCCCTTCGAGAAGGTGCTAGTGTGATCAGTCAGCTGGATATCACAATTTTCCGGCGACAAAATAGACGTTGTGGAGTTTGCCAAAGAGGAGACCAAATAGGCGTAGTGCTGGCACTTGCGACATCTATAAGGTCACGCATGCCACGGGTCATGTGGAGCCTGCACATAGGTTCTAGGACACCGCTTCAGGTACCACGAAGCGCTTCTACGGTGTCAAGATATGAGAATAGCCAAGCCCCTTTGCATGCTAGAAGGGATGCAATGATATGCGATAGGCTAATAATTCAGTACGAGGAATGCGCATGACGTTTATTTTTGAAGACTTAACTCCTTTGCAGAAGTCTAATGAGCAGGGGCGTACAAAGTAAAAAAGTTCACAATGATCCGATTCAAAGAAGCATGATTTATATTTAGCAGCAGAAGCGCATCGGCGGCCTTTACAGGCTAATAGCGGAAGATACAGAGTGGCTACCGGCAGGACTCAACTTCCGTGACCCGGTTCAAATGCAAGCACCTCGCCGTGATTTTCCCATCTTGGCTAGATGCGGAACTAGGGAGGGGCGGGGGGGGCGGGAAACCAAGGTTAGTTGCTGAAAGCTGGCAGAAACTTATTCGTAAATTATTTTGCTGCAGCCATTAAGCGCTTCACTGCGGAAGCGAGCTGCTCCATGGCTATTTATTTGATTCGATCAGCCCTCGTGGGTACAATGATGGGAGCCACTATGGTAGCTACGATTCTAAAGCAATTAATGACCTAGGCATAAAGTGCAGTAGTAGGCGGGCTATTAGAAATATTGCATACCAGAAGCTGTGCCTCTTTATTAACAAACTGCTACATATAATTATCATCATCATCATCGTCGTCGTCGTCTTCACGCGGTCGTAAGGCGTTTGCGCCCCAAATAAAAGAACGAGCTTCGCTGAGATTCGCATTCGAGCCGCCCAATGAGAGGACGATAAAAGAAGCGTTTCTGTGTGAGCCAGCGCTGGGTATCGGTTCGCAAGGTATGCTCAGGTAAAAATGACGTGATTCTTACACTGACAGACACGGTCATGCCAGCACCCGGGAATGGTTGGAACGCACCTCTTCAGCCGAGGTACATAGCTTGCTCATTACTGCCGACAGCTCATGGCAGCAATTGTTCAAGATATGCTGAGCATCGTATTTCGCTGCGTTTGCTGGCCTATAATAACCTGGGAGCGGGGAAAGCCAAGCGTCTTAATAACCCAAAGAGATACAATGATCGCCGATACGCTAATAATGAGGGACGCGAAATGTGCGTGACGTCAATTGACGATTCTACGTTTTAGCAAAATGTCTTGGAATAGAGTTAGAGCCAGAATTTTGCCGAGGACAGACCTTCAACTGCCGTGGCGTAAATGTGAAGATCGTCTCTTGGACCCGGGCGCTCGTTCTCTAGTGAAGCTAAGAGAGGTTATGGGTAAATTGT